>JAVJIF010005037.1:0-52500 GCA_038442645.1 Agave tequilana | reverse complement strand
CAGCGTTGAAGCATGAGGTATGCTCACAGCATATGTTGGTCTTCCGCAATTCCTTCTCAAAAAATAATATCCGACATTGATTGCCAGCTGCTTTATCAGGCTGGATCCCCTCTTTATGTACCAGTGACCGAGTGTGAAGGCCATGCCGGCCTCCCTCGTCTCCATCATCTCTTCAAACCCTTCCTTCACACCTGCATCCATCTTTGGGCTGCACTCCGGTAAAACAAACCTCACTCTCTTTCTCGTCACACCGCTGCATCTCCCTGGTCTGTGACGGGCCTGCATCAGTCGATGCTGCATACACCATGATCACCGTTATTGTCCTCACGCAGCCGGAATCCGGTCCCAACGTCCTTCCCAGAATCCTCTCCAAGTGTCATCCCATTGGGCTCAGAGTTGCCATCTGACTGAATGACTGCTGCTATGCTGCAAACGAGGTCCTCCTCCTCCTCAAACTCAAGATCATCCTTGTGAACATTGTGGTATCTGTAACGGGCAATGTACCGATAGAGCCGATACTCTTTGGTGCCAATATGCCCAACAAGAAATCGTTCCTAGGCTGCACGTATGGTACAGGGACAGACTTGATGCACAGGAACACAAGGACCAGGAGATGGCACGGGTGGCATGCTTATGAATACCTTAGCATAATAGGAAAGAAAGCCATTCCCTGGAAAAAAATTCATCTAAATTTCAAAGTTTACCCCCTTGTTCCATTCACATATAATGGTCAGGTTCTCAAAAGTTACTTTTTCTTGCACTGGGCAACACTAAAGTGGATCTGAGGTATTTCAGAGGCATGTGAAGACCAGTTTATGTTTCAGTGCAGGATTACATAAGCTTGTGTGCCATAGTAATGTTGATCAGGCTGGAGACATTGATATGAGGATATCCACGTCAGGGTTCTTGGTTTGCGGAGGAGGGAGTTGTATCTTAGCAGTCGAAGCTACAAAAGTGTTTTGCGCTCTTTACTACAGAATTTGAGTGCATAGCTCTCACAAAAGCCAATAAGGAAATGTTATGGATGAGTGGTTCTTAAATGAACTAGGTAGATTCAGGAAGAGCATGTTGTTCAGTGCGACAAGCAGAGTGCCATATATCTTAGCATGGATCCAAGTTTTTACTCGAAGTCAAAGCATACTGATATTCGATATCATCGGATACGGGAAGTGCTCGACGAGAAGAAGTTACAGCTAGAGAAAGTCCATATAGATGAGAATGGTGAAGACATGATGACAAAAGTATTGATAAGTGGGAAGCAAGGAACATGTCAGGGGTAGCCGGCATGTATATTGCTTCATGAGCCACGAGTGATAAGATCTCCCTCTTTGTGCTAGAAGGAGAGATTGTTGGAGTCCAGCCCAAAGCGGGCCACATCGTGAGGCCCACCCACTCCTCAACGAGGAGTTGGATTTCTCTTGCGACGGGACTCAGGCAAAATCCTGAGTCCGATGAAATTCGAAATACAAATCGAAAAGGATTCGATTGGTTTGCATGCTTGATTGGCTATAAAATAGCCTATTCGGAGCACAACAAAAATCAGAGAAAAAATAAAGAAAATTCAAAGAAAAAGCAAGAAGAAGAAGAAGAAGAAGAAGAGGGGAGAGGGAGGGAGGGAGGGAGGGAGAGAGAGAGAGAGAGAGAGAGAGCTTTGTGCAAGTTTCTTCTTCGAGCGACAACAAAATCGAGGAGTATTGAGAATCCGTAAAGGATCGAGTTCGGGCGTTTGATCTTCTTGGAGAAAGATTGGTTGTAACGGTCCCAGATTTCTTATTTTCTCAATATACATAAACATCTATATTGATCAACAGATTATCATAATCATCTCCAATTCCTTAAAAATTTCGGCAGCACTTCCTTTTAAATACGAAGTCTACTCTGATACATTGATACATACAATTCTAAAATTTTCATTAATCATATATCTATATACAATATCCCACGCAGTTTATATCACAGTTTCGGCTTTACATCGCCTACATATAAATCTCTCAAATTCATCATGTGGATACAACTCAAGATAACAAATTAAACACTTACTTGGGAATATTCTCCTCGGTATCACCGTCTAACCCAACCAACTCAAGATAATATCCATATAGAACTTATACACAGGTCCACATATATACATCATCGAACCAAATCACCTGTATTCAACTATTCAGTCTAATCTATAACATCAACTTTATGTACATGCATATGACCAAAATACTCAATTACAAGTCATTATAGAAGCTTGGTAGGCCCACACAATGAATGCTTTGCACCCTTTCAGTGCTCTACTCTTACCTTTAGCTGCTATTTATCCCTGTCTTGCCCTGAAAAACATGAAGCTATGGGGGGGAGGGGGTGAGCTCGATGGCTCAGTGAGTGGAGTTAATCTCATTCTTAATTGTAGCATGGTATTAATGATGTGTAGGATACATGATTCATGAAAATACGATGTATGTGGTACATGAAGTATGTGATAATGAATGCTTCTACTTGATTGTATATTTACTTTCAGCTATTGTTCAATTGATACTGATAGATGCACATATGACCAGTATCAGATGTCTTCAATACCATATACAATAACACATCCAACATACCCTTAGTGTCACACACATACACGCACACACACATACATATATATCACACATAGCCATTCATTCTCAATCATTTGTAAAGTTGCACACACACACATATATATATATCATAGCACCGTCTTCGCACTCCGCCCTGCAATACGGGTCCCTTCCTCTTGATATATGATAGATACCCCGTCTTCCCCCCTCCTCCGGTGCCGTACCGGTCCCTTCCTCCATATATATATATAAATATATATTTATATAGCACCGTCTTCGCACTCCCCCCGTGCAATACGGGTCCCTTCCTCCATTATATAGTATATATATACACACACAATATCAGCACATCCAATTTCATAAGATTCATATATTATGCACATCATTTCATATATGGGATGATACTCTCAATTAGTGTTTACCTGTTACCTTGTATTCTTATATGAGTATTTACACGATTGGCTTAACCAAAACATGTCACCCATATATATTTTGTACATAAATCAAGTAACATACACCAATTATATTCACGTCAATCACAATAACTGCTATTCAGTAATGTACATGTAAATGCCCTTATATACCATATTCCAAAATGCTATATTAAATAAGTTATTATCCATCAATATTTATATTTGCAATTATGTATAATGCAATCCAATTTATTAAAAACCCCACTCACATTTATCTGACTTTGGTTATCAATCCTGCAGATACGTAGCTCTCGATTCCACGATCGCAATGGTTCAAAAATCGCTCGAATCCGACTCCGGATGGTCAAGTTATCACCCAAAAATCAAACCAATAACTTAAGGTTAGATATCAAATATTCAGAATTATCTGGGGACCCATTATAAATTTTCTGGGGTCACAAATTTAATAACTGAAACTTTCAGGGGTTTAATAAAATTTACCTTTCTTTAAGTGATTGGGTCGGGTTCGGGTCTTTAATGGGTCGGATTTGAAACCCACCTGAACCCTCACTTCCTTTTCTCCTCTTTTCTTTTCTTTCTTTTTTTTTCCTTCTTTTTGGCGTTCTTCTCAGAACAGCAGCAGCAGCAAGCTCCTGCTACTCTTCCACCTGCGCTGCGGCCATGGCCGCCCCGACGTCGGCTCCCCTTGTCGCCAGCAACCCAAAGAGGAAAGGAGGGAGAGAGAGATGGGTATGTGTGGGAGAAAAGATGGAAAAAAATAATAAAAGAAGAGGAAGAAGAAGGGTCCCGCCCCTCCGGCCGCGCCCTGCCCTCGCCGGCGATTACAGAGAGAGGGAGAAGAGAGGAGACTATGAGGTTGGTAGTGAGAGAATGTGAGGGGAAGAAATGAGGGATTTTGGCCATTTTCCCCCTTAAACATTTGCTTTGTTTTCCCTCAATTGACACCTAGCACTCAAGTTCCATGAGTTAATCTCAACCATCCTTTTCTCATCTCCATGCACCTACTCCCACTCATATTATTTATTTTGGGTATTTAGCTAGGTACTTATAGTGGTATTAATACCACAAGAGTATTACATATATGATCACTTAAAATATTACCCTACTATCTCTCCATATATATATGAATAATTTATATACATGTATTTGTGGATATACACACTCTCCCACGTATGTACATCATTTCAAACGTATGCAATATATATATATATATATATATATATATATATATATATATATATATATATATATATATATATATATATATCCTGTATTCACCAATTTAGAATACCACCATACGTATTTTCCATTTCGTGTAACATCCAATAAATTATTATCACCAAAATTATCAATTCTAAATATTGATTTTATTTACGGGCCTCATCTGATTTAATCTGAGATTAGAATATTAATTCATGATTTAACAACCTGGTGTTACAAGTATTATTCATGTTCACAGTCTTGTATACTTGTAGCTATATATTAAATCTCCAATCTATTTCTAGAATTTAGAGATTTGTTCATGAAATTTTCTCATTAATCATATAACTTAATATTTTACCGGTCTCAGATATAATAATCCAGATTAATTAGAACCAAGTATTATCTTATAATTATATGTTAAATCAGAAATTAATAATAAAAAAAATCAGGGTTGTTACATTGGTACCCCATTGTAAAAGAGGAATTCAGGCCGATAAGAATTTTGTAAAGTTACCTTGATTTCTTCTTCTTTTATTATTGAATATTTGAGCAGGAGATTCGAGAGGTGGTGAGAGTAATTAGATATTATAATTTTTATTCTCATAGTGAATTTTGCTACTATTTTTCCCATGGTTTTTGCTCACTTCCCTATCTATCCAAACACCAGAAAAAGAAAATAAGAAAACCTCTTTTCCTTTTCTCTTTTTTCTTTTACACAACTATTTCCTCACTTTCAGAGTGCTACAATTAATTTTGTGGCCATGTAAATCTCATTTATAATAAGTTATACCACAAAACAGTTAATTTTTGATCATGTAAATCTCAATGCATTCTAATTACGGTCTATTTTTTATTTTTCTTAATTAATTTTTATTTTAATATTATTTTGCTGTCAACTTTGTGGTTAACTTTTTCACTTCCACTTTCACATTGCCATCCAAACACCAAAAAAGACATAACATTTTTCAAACCACACTTCCCAACAACATCCAAACACCGAAAAACTTACTAATTAATTCCCAAGTTCCAAAGGGAACTATTACCACTTTCTCACTTCTTCACTTCCTCACTTCCACCTTTAACCAACAGGCACATTTGTATTCTCAAGGGCTATATTTCAAAAAGAAAATCTTCAAATAATAATCAATTCTAAAAATTGATTCTCCAAAATAATTCTAAAATTTTGGCACGTTCGGGGTTGCCAACTTTGCTTCGTGCGGGGTTGCTAACCCCGGATGAAGCAAAGATTGCCAACGTGACGTGTCAGCAGTCGATTTTTGAAATTAATTTGAGGGGATATCAATTTTAAGAATTACTTATTTTTGAGAGTTTTTTTTTAAAAGCGCTTTTCTGAAATATGCTTTTACAGACAATTTAAACATCATGATTCTTGAATATGAAACGACGGAGTTTTGATTTTGTTGGCAGATTTTTCTCTTGATCCCAAATTCTTCCTTAAGTTGACTCTTTTCCTATTGTCAATATTTTAAGGTTAGATCGTTTAATTCAATTGATCAGATGTTAGTCTTTGAAAATAAATTCTTCATACAAAGTTTTGAGACAAGTTTTCTTGATATTGTTTGTATCGTCGCTCTCATCAATCAAATATCCTGTTCGAGTTCTAGGAAAAAAAGAAAAAAAAGAAAAGAGTGAAAGAGTAAAATGAAAAAGAAAAAAAAATTAATATAGTTATCAATTACTCGTTCATCAAAGTGGTTTCAAAGTTAAGCGGTTTTAGATCTCTCAAAAATGTCGATTTTTTAGTCACTTTGATGAACTGGTAATGATAACGAAAATTTGTGAAATCTTATTCCTAACTAGTTTATAGTTAGTAGATCACATTCAACGGTTTGGATCTTACATAAGGGTAGTGTATCAATCAAATCAAAATGGGAGTATCGACATTCTTGATACTTTCGAAAGTAGCCCGGCTCAACTCTACACATATATATGCATATTTTATTAATTACTAAAATTTTTCCCAAATAATGATACAGTGTAGTCCTTGTCATCCTTGTCCGCATGAACAAAGACGCGAACTGTAGGAAATTACAATTCAAATTCTCATGAAAATAGGGAAGTCAAAGTTTAAGTTGGCTTAGGATTTTTGGAGTTTCTAAAATTTAATCTTAGAGTCATAATTGTATAAAGATTAGTTTAAGAGTTTGTTAATTTTTAATAAAGTAAATATAAGATTTGTTATACGAGTTTGATTTTGAGTTGGATTTATATTGTTTTGCCTATAAAAGAACAGACATGGTCAATATTTTGTAACAAAGAAAAAAGAAAAATTGAGAGAAACAAAAGTGAAGAATTTTGTAATCGAGAAAAGTTTGAATAAAAATAATTTATTTTTTGGTCGGGCTTCTTCGTCAAATAAAACTTTGTATCATTCTCCAAAAATTCAACAGTGGTATCAGAGCTTGGACAGAGTTCACCGTGTGAAAGAAGGTGAAAAAAAAAAAGTAGCAATGAAAGATTTAGACAACAATCATCTACTTAATTGATTCCAAAATTTAAGAAGAAAATTATCAATTTTAGAGTATCAAGATGAAAACATTGCTCCTCTCACAAAATCTATGAAATTTTGTAGAGAATGGGTATGACAAATGTCATGTTCAAGATTCAAGCACTACACAAGCATGAAAGATGGAGGTAAACGATAATAAAACGAGAGATATGAAAGCACTACTTTATATCTAACAAGCAGTGAAAGACACTCTTTCCAAGAATTATAGGAGCAAGGAAGGCAAAAAAATTCATGAAAAATATTGCAGGATGAATTTGAGGGATCAGATAAGGTAATTTCTCTGAAACTCCAAAAGCTTCATCGTGATTTTGAGAATTTATCGATGAAAGGTTCTGAATCAGTTAAGAAATTTCATTCAACGGTTACAATAAAGTTTAATCAAACAAGAACACTTGGTGAAAAATTGAATGAACAAAAGGTAGTTGAAAAGGTCTTAAGAAGTCTAGATCTAAAATTTGATTTTATTATCTGGTCAATTGAAAAAGATAGAGATTTAACTAAGTCTACAGTTAATCAGTTAATGAGTTATTTATTAATATATGAAGAGATGATAGATCCAATTTAAATTCAGTTGAGCAAATTCTTCAGTCAAGAATAGATATTAAAAGTAGCTCAAATAGCAATTTTGGGAAAATATCTTTCAAAAAAGAATATGATAAGTCAACTTTCAAGAAAAGGAGCAAAGGAGACGAGAAAGTCGTGAGTGTTTTTACTGCAGGAAAATTGGTTATACTGAAAAATACTCTTCGCAGAAAAATAACTAATGTACTAATTATAAAAAGTTTGAACATGTAGACGAACATGTTGGTACAAGAACAAGGATGACCTTCCTAACAAGTAATTTGAAAGAGAAATTCTGGTGAGCCTTTACTTCTTTTCACTCACGTAGAAAATGAGATTTTATAGTATTTGAATAGTGATTATAATAATGACATGACATGTGATAAAAGCAAGTTCATAGAATTAAAAGAAACTGAATATTCTTTGTGTACAGATTGGGGACAATAAACAAAATCAAGTGTTTTGGAAAAAAAAGTTATCGTTGAAATAAAAAAGTCAAAATGGTATATTGAAGATGTAATGTACGTGTTAAGATTGATATAAAATCTTATCAGTTTGGGACAGTTGATGGAAAAAAAATTACGTCATATTTGGTAACGACAAGTGTATGATTTACAAGAAGAGAAACAAAGAGTAGGTAATTTCAGCAACAAAATAACAAACAATAGGATATTTCATATTATATTTTCTAAACCCAACATTAATACTTTTAACATCTAATTGTGTAATTTTAATTGTGTTTCTGTAGAGTCTCCTTATTTTGAAAAAACAAGTTCGACAAGACAAATCTACAAAGTAGAAAAGAAGGAAGTCTTCAAGAAGAACTAAATTTAAAATTTGATTAATTCTTCAAAGGAAAAAGAAGTTACCAATTCGAAGCACAGTTACAAAAAGAATATCAAAGCAAGTGGATTCTACCATTTCATGCATGAAACTCAAAGAAAAGACAAAAGAAAGTTGATGAAAAGATTCAACCACAAACGAAGAGAAGACAAAGTTCTTGTAAAGAAAAGTCCAGTTCGAGAAGCGACAACCTAAAAATCACCAACACACGAAAAAGTTAGACTATTATGAAAAAATAAAAGCATCAAGTATTCATGAAGAATTTGAATTAAAAGTGTTGAAAATCATAATTCAAATCCTCATGAAAATAGAAAAGTTAAAGTTTAAGTTAGTGAATGGATTTTGGAGTTTCTAAAATTTAGTTTTATAGTCATAATTATATTAGGATTAGTTTAATAGTTTCTTATTTTCTTTTCATAAAGTAAGTATTAGATTAAAAATAGGAGTTTGATTTTAAGTTGTATTTGTATTGTTTTGCCTCTAAAAAAGGCATGGTCAATAATTTATAACAAAGAAAAAAAAAGGAAAATCGAGAGAAATAAGAGATACCCGTGAAAATTTTGAATAAAAATATTTTCTTTTCAAATCATTCTTCTTCCTCAAACAAAACTTTGTGCCCTTCCCTAAAAAATCAACACAAACCACTCATCACCTCAACAAGGAATTATCCTTGTCTCTCCATCCTCCACATGGCTCATGAGTCGGTGCATGACTGGTCGATAACAACCATTCAATCGATCGAAGTGGACGGGACACAACTTTGGCCCACTACCTTTGACCACGGGGTTTCAAATTAAGACAAAGATTAGAGGGCCTAATCACACCAATCATGATTCATGGCTAATCTTAACACTAAGCTTTGTAACAATGGAGGTTAGCATCCTAATATTAGGATTATGTTAACATCTTGATTTGTTGGTGTACGGAGAGAAGAGATAAAAGCTTGATGGAAGAGTTTTTAACTCATTGGCAGAAATAATACAGAGATCGGAATCCAAAAGGAGTGAGAAGCCAGTCTAAATGCATGCTAGAACAGTGGCCGGCTGACCGCCCAGTCGACCGGCGTGCACAACGTGCACAGGAGCAGCTCGGTCGACCGCCTGGTCGACCGTTGCAAGGAGAGTGATCGACTGAGTGGCATGGCTAACTATCTGTTGGACTCGATCGACCGACCGGTCGACCGAATGGAAGGGTCGGTCGACTGCTGGGTCGACTGATGGGAGAATCTGCTTCTCCTGTTGGGATTTAGACTTCATTTTTTAAAAATGAGTCGAATCCAATCATGATTTCCTAAAACCCTGGGACTCTCTAGCTATAAATAAAGTGCAGAGCCCTCATGAATTATACCTCTCAAAAAACTTGTATTTGATCATTGAATCAATAAGATCTCTCCCCCCTGCCCCGAGGATGTAGGTAAATTATCGAACCTTCTTAAATATTATATTTGCTTTCTTTCTTGTTATTTGTTTTTGTCTTTTAGGTATTTCTCTGCTGCATCTCTCTGTTGATTGGGGTTTCTCATTGGTTGTTGCCAAGGCGCGCACGACAAGTGGTATCAGAGCATCCCAGGTTCGTCGTGGGATCGTGTGTTGATTCCAAGAGCATTGGTTGCTGTTTTGGCAGAGATCGTGTGTCGATCTCGGAGCAGCGTTGGGACTATTTGTGGGATCGTGTGTCGATCTCAGAATAGCGTTTGGATTGCTCAAGGAATCGAATTTGATAAAGTAGATCATTTCGAAAACTCTCTTAGGGTTTCACTTTAAGGTAAAGATCCTATCTTTATCTAGTTTTTTGATCTAACTCTGTTTGTTTTCCGCATTATTTTTGAGAAATCTATTGAGAAGATGGGTGGAGATAGTACATCTATGATGAAAACTATGAATCCACATCAATTGAAGATTGATGTGGTGAAGTTTGACGAAAAGAACAACTTCAGAATGTGGAGATGTGAGGTGATAGATGCCTTGATAGCATCAAACCTTGAATACACTCTAGGGTTGGAGAAAAAGCGCAAGATTACTTCTAAAGAAGATTGGGTCAAGATGAATCGAACGGCGTGTGGTTTGATAGGTCTTCTTTGACACAAGACATAAAATATCATGTATGATATGAAACATCTGCAAGATAGTTATGGGAGATCCTGAAGAAGAAATATTTGACAAAAAACATTAAGTCGCATCTGCAGTTGAAGATGAGGCTTTATCGCTTTCAGATGAAAAGAAGACTCCATTAATGAACACATGAACAACTACACAAACCTTCTTACAAACTTAGTTAATGTGGATGTCAAGATCGATGAAGAGGATAACGTAGTTCTATCTGACGAAGAGTATGAGACCTTTATCCTAATTTTGATCAAAGGTAGACGAACACTAACTATAGTAAGGTGTCGATTGCTCTTGTAAACTATGAAGTAAGGAGGCGTGATAAACTGTCTTCTTTTTGGAGTACATCAGCAGAGGCGTTGGTGATAAGAGATAGTAGTTCCAATTGGAAGGGCAAAGGTGATCTAGGAGATCAAAATTCAAGCCAGGTTTCACAGATCTGAAGAAGAATCAGTGCGTCTTCTACAAAGAATTAGGGCACTGGAAGGTTGATTGTCCAAACACCAAAGGTAAGGAGGAGTCGAAGACCATTGCAAATCTCGCACAGGTAGTCAGTACTTACGCCAGTACTTTACAGACAGGTGGATCGGACCTAGACTCATCAGTATTTTCTTTCTCTGTTACTACTCCTATTGTTGGTTACTCAGGAGACTCTGAGTGGATCTTAGATACTAGAGCTACCTATCATGTATGCCTAAACAGGGTTTGATTTTCTAAATTTGAGAAGGTAGATGGATGTTCTGTTGTTGATTGGTAGTGAAAAGTGCATTTTTATCATTATATTTACCATCACATTTTCATATTTTTCCTATAATTCTGCACATTTACTAATATTTTATGATTTATTGTGTGCAGGCCTCGAAATAATAAAAAGAAAGAATTAAAGCATAAAAAGAGCCCAAAAGCCCATGTTTGAATCCCAAGTGCAAAAGAGCAAATACCAAATGTCAAAATTGCAAATACACAAGGGCCAAAGTTGCAAATATCAAAGAAGAGGGAAGGATAGACTTCTATTCAACCCTAAACACTTGCAGATGAGGATAAAAGCCAAAGAAGGAGAATTTAAAATCACAAATTCGTGGATAAAAGATTTGGGATCTAGGTAACTTGATTCCCAAGTTATATCAAATCCAAAGATGAAGAGCCTAGATTCAATTTCCAGAAGGATAAACTCAGATGGACGGACCAGAGGATGCCACGCGAGAAAGCGCGTGGCATTTGGCTACAAAAGTGCCGCGTTTCCGCGGCAAAATTCCCGTTTCCGCGGCAATCCTGAGGCGGTTGGCGATGCGTTTTTGTTGAGGAGTTGTACTGGGACTCTACTTCCTATATCTCCTATAAATACCCCTGCAGAGCAACAGAGAAGGGGCGTCCAGAGGCAGAGCCAGAGGGCCAAATCTAGGGTTTAGGTTTTCTTCTTATAGTTTAGATTTTCTTTCCTCCATTGTAATTTTTATTTTTTTCCTTTTTGTAAAAACTGAGAGGAGATGATGTTCTCATGGAGGAAGGGATCTACTTGTACTGATGGTGACAGTCGGTGTAAGTTTTATTTTTCCACCATTGTTTAATAATCGAATCGAGGTTTGTTTTTGTTCTTTTATTATTTTTGTTTTTTGTTCTTGTTTAATCTTGTGTATCTCAGTATTTGCTTTCTTCTATTTTCTCTCTAATGTCTTGCCCACCATGAGAACCAACTGCTTTGAGACTACCTAGCCGAAGAAGAGCCCTTGATGGCTTATGGCGATGAACAGGTCTTCATAGTTGTCTTTTATTTCATAGTGTAGATTAAGAAGGCGGACGATCCTATACGCCATGCTTGTACGCCTTCCAAGAAAGGTAAATCATCGCAACGGTTCAAAAGGAAAGCAGACTGAAGAGGTATGTGTTTCTTTCTTTCTTTCTTTCTTTAGTTTAGATTTTTATCTCTATCTCTCTCAATTTTTTTCACCACACTTCCTTGTAAATACCATCATAACTAATAAAATAAATAAAAATTTTAGAGAATCTTACAAACGCTTCCATCGCTAGTCCCTCCCTGAGGATCACGACCCGCATAGCCTTGCTACACCGGATTCGAATTGAGCACTTGCACACCTTAATTCTTAGATCTAATATTTTATATTTTGTGTGCAGGAAAAAGTTCAATTTTTTGATTGAACTTTTTCCTGCACACAAAATATAAAATATTAGATCTGAGAATTAAAGGTGTGCAAGTGCTCAATTCGAATCCGCTGTAGCAAGGCTATGCGGGTCGTGATCCTCAGGGAGGGACTAGCGATGGAAGCGTTTGTAAGATTCTCTAAAATTTTTATTTATTTTATTAGTTATGATGGTATTTACAAGGAAGTGTGGTGAAAAGAATTTGATAGAGATATAGATAGAAATCTAAACTAAAGAAAGAAAGAAAGAAAGAAACACATACCTCTTCAGTCTGCTTACCTTTTGAACCGTTGCGATGATTTACCTTTTCTTGGAAGGCGTACAAGCATGGCGTATAGGATCGTCCGCCTTCTTAATCTACACTATGAAATAAAAGACAACTATGAAGACCTGTTCATCGCCATAGGCCATCAAGGGCTCTTCTTCGGCTAGGTAGTCTCGAAGCAGTTGGTTCTCATGGTGGGCAAGACATTAGAGAGAAAATAGAAGAAAGCAAATACTGAGATACACAAGATTAAACAAGAACAAAAAACAAAAATAATAAAAGAACAAAAACAAATCTCGATTCGATTATTAAATAATGGTGGAAAAATAAAACTTACACCGACTGTCACCATCAGTACAAGTAGATCCCTTCCTCCATGAGAACATCATCTCCTCTTAGTTTTTACAAAAAGGAAAAAAATAAAAATTACAATGGAGGAAAGAAAATCTAAACTACAAGAAGAAAACCTAAACCCTAGATTTGGCCCTCTGGTTCTGCCTCTGGACGCCCCTTCTCTGTTGCTCTGCAGGGGTATTTATAGGAGATATAGGAAGTAGAGTCCCAGTACAACTCCTCAACAAAAACGCATCGCCAACCGCCTCAGGATTGCCGCGGAAACGCGGCACTTTTGTAGCCAAATGCCACGCACTTTCTCGCGTGGCATCCTCTGGTCCGTCCATCTGGGTTTATCCTTCTGGAAATTGAATCTAGGCTCTTCATCTTTGGATTTGGATATAACTTGGGAATCAAGTTACCTAGATCCCAAATCCTTTATCCACGAATTTGTGATCTTAAATTCTCCTTCTTTGGCTTTTATCCTCATCTGCAAGTGTTTAGGGTTGAATAGAAGTCTATCCTTCCCTCTTCTTTGATATTTGCAACTTTGGCCCTTGTGTATTTGCAATTTTGACATTTGGTATTTGCACTTTTGCACTTGGGCTTCAAACATGGGCTTTTGGGCTCTTTTTAGGCTTTAATTCTTTCTTTTTATTATTTCGAGGCCTGCACACAATAAATCATAAAATATTAGTAAATGTGCAGAATTATAGGAAAAAATATGAAAATGTGATGGTAAATATAATGATAAAAATGCACTTTTCACTACCAATCACACCCCCACACTTATCTTTTTGCTCGTCCTCGAGTAAAAATCAAAAAAGAAAAAGAAAAATTAATCTATCCTAACTCACTTTCGTAGGAATCACGGTTGCACTTAGCATGTGCAACAAGCCGTTAAACCCCTAGGTTACCCTAGAGGACGAGTGTTGTCTCGTGAGGGCTTTCAGCGGATTACACCCACAAAATCCATAAAAAGAAAATATTTGAAATACTTTTGCAAAGACTAAGTAATCTATAAGATTTTAGGATTATCATTTTTATTCATTCTTAGACTTAGTCTTTATAAAGTAAATTGTTTTCATTTTTAAGTAAGGATCAAAATTGAATTTTGTGTATAGTCTTTCTCGTTACCAAAAATCATATGCATCCTTATGAATTTTTACTAGGAATTCCTTGACTTGGACACTCATGCCTCTATATATATTTTTTTTTCTTTTTTTTTAATATGTATAACCCATCTAATTTTCTTTCGTGTAAGCATCAAGGCTTCTTGAGGCCCTCATACCTAACTAATTGATTATTAGATGTGTTACTACATATATTATATTCTTAGTCTTCTTAGGCTTTCTAATCCACCCATGTAGCGAACTTAAAGTCGGTGACTCCCAAACCGGTTGGTTTTGGGGCACCAGGTGAGAAAACACCCCGCGGACTCAAATTTGAGTGAACTAGGCCCCAAAACTAAGGACTTTATTTTATTTACTCACCTTTAGGCATGAATACTTATGTTTCTTGAGGCACATGTATCCAGCTTAATTAGTGATATTATTTTTTTATAATTTTTTATGAGGCACAAGGGTCTTTGTCTTAGAATCCTAGATATGCATTAGGTATGCAAATTTCATTAAGGTAAAAATCAAGACTAACTACTTATTCAATTTCTCCTTCTATACCTAAAAATTCAACAATTTATTTATTTGACCAAGTTTTTAGAAATCTTAATCATGATTTTCCTAATTCTTAAGATTAACTTAGATTTCTTTCAAAAGATAAGTCAAAATATTGTCCTTCTTATAATTTTTTTTTTTAGTTAGCAAATTTTTGTTAGTTTCTAACTATGTTAGTATGTTAGTAAGGCCCACCCCCACACTTATCTCATGCATTGTCCTCAATGTATGAATGAATGCATATATGCATGAAAAAGAACAAGGGAAGGCAGAAGTTACCTTAAGGTGGTGGTTCCGGTGGTGGTCTAATTGGGCCAAGCGTTGCTACCCAATCAAGATAATATAGTATTTCACGGGACCTACCTTTATTAACCTCTTTTTTATTTACATATTTACAGTCCCCAGAATGATTAGGATCATGGAAGATCCTCTCGTGAAACTTACTCCCTTTACATGACCAGTCCTGGAAAATCATCACAGAGTCATGGTCTATACCTATGTCCAACAAAAGAATGTGACTTGGTAGAATGGTTGACTTGGACTCAAGAATGAGAGGTTCAGGAACGAATACCGACTCAGGAAAGAAACTTAAATCAAGTAAGGGTTCGGGAGTCGAGCTTGTTTCAAGAAGTGTGTTCAAGTCAAGAAGTTGAAACTCAAGTTCACAATCATCTTCCCACAATGGTATGTGACTCAATATTGGTGATTCAAGTTCAGGAATGATAGGTGTGGGAATCAAAACTGACTCTAAAATATTACCTAAGTCGGGTACAAAACAGGAGTCAATAATGATTCGGGAATTTGAACTTGATCATAGATTTGGGAATCTAGGTCACATATCTCATTAGTTTCAATCTCATAAAAATTAGAACTTGCCAATTTGTCAATGGAACTTTCAAAAGTATGAAATTGGTCAAGTTCACTATGATGATCTACAAAAATGGGTGATTCAATTTCATGATCTATGGGCACAGGAATAAATGTTGGCTCAGAAAGTTGGTCCAAATTGGGTAAGGATACTGGAGTCAACATAGATTCGAAGATGGAAACTGAATCGCAAAGTTGGGGATCGGGTTCACATTCACAATCTAATTCAATCTCATTGAAATTAAAACTAGCCAATTTGTCCAAGGATTGAGATTGGTCCAGTTCATATTGATGTGATGAAATTGAATTTTGATCAAGGTCTTCTAGATAGGATGATTCTTGGTTCCTATCAACTTGGTTGGTAAGTTCAAGAATGTTTGAAAGTCTAGAAATTTGATCATTCATTATCTCTTACAATCGATCCACTTTTTCTTCTAACCCATTGAATGGATCATTGGAGGATTGAAACATTGGTGATGTGGGAAAAGACGTGTACGAAGATAATGGTTGAATAGGTGGTTGACCATATGGCTCAGGGGTGTTGAATCCCCATTGACTCTGTGAAGAGTAGTGATGATTATTCCAATCTTGTTCATAGTATTGGGGCTGGGGCATGTAATGATTCGGATAAGACCAATCTGGCACACTAGGTGGTTAGAGTTATGATATGCCGGGTTGGTAATATCCGAAAAAGAGGTTGGTGTATAATATGGATCCTCATTAAAATTGAAAAAATTATTGTTATAGGCCATATCACACAAAACAAACAAAAGAAAAAGAAAACAAACAAATAAACAAACAAAAAAGAAAAATTTCTAACCTAAGTTAGGGTAGACCTTTGACCTAGACGACTCCTAACTGGTTAGACTGTCCACGGGAGGTAGGGTGCAGACTTTGACCACAAGTTAATCAGCCAGGTCAGGGCAAGAGTGGTGGGATGTTTTCCGTCAAAGACGTTCCTTAATTAAATAACCACCAATCTTCGGGCTTTCGGCCCTCAATCCCCTTCCTAGACACTGATTTGGCAGGAGTCAATTTCCAACACCGTTCCCCCTTAGGATAATCTCCTAATTGAGTCCGAGATGTCCCTAGGGCCAACGTCTACTAATTTTAAGTTAGGCTTGGGTTAGTGAGTGCTTGGGATATGATTTTTGGGCTAAGGAAAGGTGATGAAATCCCCACCTTATCTTGTTAATGGGTTATGCCCTTAGAATAAATTTGTGCAAGTGTACAAAATATGTAAATAAGATTCACTCAAAGCATCAACCAAGAGATGAGTCCTATTCTACATGCAATGCGAACGTACCTTGCTCCAGCACTCTTCAACAGTAAAAATAAAGGAATTGAAAAGACACGTGCCTAATATGCAAACGTTTAATCAATTTTTATCTTTAACAACAAGTATTTTACTGTTGATTAATTAGCAGTAAGCAGGGTTATCACAGAACAAAGTTTACCAGAGCAGTAGACAGATATTGCAATTTGCAGCAACCTGCAAAAAGATGGATCAGTAGGGAACTACTCAGGCCGCGGTTTCGCGGCAATTGCCGCGTTTTCGCAGCTCTGAATTAGACTCTTGTGCTCTGCCTTCGAGGGCAGAGGCACAGAGTTGCTATATGTCCACTTCTGCTGTCAGTTTCCCTGTTCTCCAAACCTGCAAACAGAAAAGAATAAACGAATTAGTTAATAAATTTAATTTTTTATTAGAGAATAACTTACCGTCCCTCCCCGGCAACGGCGCCAATTTTTTTGATTGAACTTTTCCTGCACACAAAATATAAAATATTAGATCTAAGAATTAAAGGTGTGCAAGTGCTCAATTCGAATCCGCTGTAGCAAGGCTATGCGGGTCGTGATCCTCAGGGAGGGACTAGCGATGGAAGCGTTTGTAAGATTCTCTAAAATTTTTATTTATTTTATTAGTTATGATGGTATTTACAAGGAAGTGTGGTGAAAAGAATTTGAGAGAGATAGAGATAGAAATCTAAACTAAAGAAAGAAAGAAAGAAAGAAACACATACCTCTTCAGTCTGCTTTTCTTTTGAACCGTTGCGATGATTTACCTTTTCTTGGAAGGCGTAAAAGCATGGCGTATAGGATCGTCCGCCTTCTTAATCTACACTATGAAATAAAAGACAACTATGAAGACCTGTTCATCGCCATAGGCCATCAAGGGCTCTTCTTCGGCTAGGTAGTCTCGAAGCAGTTAGTTCTCATGGTGGGCAAGACATTAGAGAGAAAATAGAAGAAAGCAAATACTGAGATACACAAGATTAAACAAGAACAAAAAACAAAAATAATAAAAGAACAAAAACAAACCTCGATTCGATTATTAAACAATGGTGGAAAAATAAAACTTACACCGACTGTCACCATCAGTACAAGTAGATCCCTTCCTCCATGAGAACATCATCTCCTCTCAGTTTTTACAAAAAGGAAAAAAAATAAAAATTACAATGGAGGAAAGAAAATCTAAACTACAAGAAGAAAACCTAAACCCTAGATTTGGCCCTCTGGCTCTGCCTCTGGACGCCCCTTCTCTGTTACTCTGCAGGGGTATTTATAGGAGATATAGGAAGTAGAGTCCCAGTACAACTCCTCAACAAAAACGCATCGCCAACCGCCTCAGGATTACCGCGGAAACGGGAATTTTGCCGCGGAAACGCGGCACTTTTGTAGCCAAATGCCACGCGCTTTCTCGCGTGGCATCCTCTGGTCCGTCCATCTGGGTTTATCCTTCTGGAAATTGAATCTAGGCTCTTCATCTTTGGATTTGGATATAACTTGGGAATCAAGTTACCTAGATCCCAAATCTTTTATCCACGAATTTGTGATCTTAAATTCTCCTTATTTAGCTTTTATCCTCATCTGCAAGTATTTAGGGTTGAATAGAAGTCTATCCTTCCCTCTTCTTTGATATTTGCAACTTTGGCCCTTGTGTATTTGCAATTTTGACATTTGGTTTTTGCACTTTTGCACTTGGGCTTCAAACATGGGCTTTTGGGCTCTTTTTAGGCTTTAATTCTTTCTTTTTATTATTTCGAGGCCTGCACACAATAAATCATAAAATATTAGTAAATGTGCAGAATTATAGGAAAAAATATGAAAATGTTATGGTAAATATAATGATAAAAATGCACTTTTCACTACCAATCACACCCCCACACTTATCTTTTTGCTCGTCCTCGAGTAAAAATCAAAAAGGAAAAGAAAAATTAATCTATCTTAACTCACTTTCGTAGGAATCACGGTTGCACTTAGCATGTGCAACAAGCCGTTAAACCCCTAGGTTACCCTAGAGGACGAGTGTTGTCTCGTGAGGGCTTTCAGCGGATTACACCCACAAAATCCATAAAAAGAAAATATTTGAAATACTTTTGCAAAGGCTAAGTAATCTATAAGATTTTAGGATTATCATTTTTATTCATTCTTAGACTTAGTCTTTATAAAGTAAATTGTTTTCATTTTTAAGTAAGGATCAAAATTGAATTTTGTGTATAGTCTTTCTCGTTACCAAAAATCATATGCATCCTTATGAATTTTTACTAGGAATTCCTTGACTTGGACTCTCATGCCTCTATATATATATTTTTTTTTTCTTTTTTTTTTAATATGTATAACTCATCTAATTTTTTTTCGTGTAAGCATCAAGGCTTTTTGAGGCCCTCATACCTAACTAACTGATTATTAGATGTGTTACTACATATATTATATTTCTTAGTCTTCTTAGGCTTTCTAATCCACCCATGTAGCGAACTTAAAGTCGATGACTCCCAAACCGGTTGGCTTTGGGGCACCAGGTGAGAAAACACCCCGCGGACTCAAATTTGAGTGAACTAGGCCCCAAAACTAAGGACTTTATTTTATTTACTCACCTTTAGGCATGAATACTTATGCTTCTTGAGGCACATGTATCCAGCTTAATTAGTGATATTATTTTTTTTATAATTTTTTATGAGGCACAAGAGTCTTTATCTTAGAATCCTAGATATGCATTAGGTATGCAAATTTCATTAAGGTAAAAATCAAGACTAACTACTTATTCAATTTCTCCTCCTATACCTAAAAATTCAACAATTTATTTATTTTGACCAAGTTTTTAGAAATCTTAATCATGATTTTCCTAATTCTTAAGATTAACTTAGATTTCTTTCAAAAGATAAGTCAAAATATTGTCCTTCTTATAATTTTTTTTTTAGTTAGCAAATTTTTGTTAGTTTCTAACTATGTTAGTATGTTAGTAAGGCCCACCCCCACACTTATCTCATGCATTGTCCTCAATGTATGAATGAATGCATATATGCATGAAAAAGAACAAGGGAAGGCAGAAGTTACCTTAAGGTGGTGGTTCCGGTGGTGGTCTAATTGGGCCAAGCGTTGCTACCCAATCAAGATAATATAGTATTTCACGGGACCTACCTTTATTAACCTCTTTTTATTTACATATTTACAGTCCCCAGAATGAATAGGATCATGGAAGATCCTCTCGTGAAACTTACTCCCTTTACATGGCCAGTCCTGGAAAATCATCACAGAGTCATGGTCTATACCTATGTCCAACAAAAGAATGTGACTTGGTAGAATGGTTGACTTGGACTCAAGAATGAGATGTTCAGGAACGAATACCGACTCAGGAAAGAAACTTAAATCAAGTAAGGGTTCGGGAGTCGAGCTTGTTTTAAGAAGTGTGTCCAAGTCAAGAAGTTGAAACTCAAGTTCACAATCATCTTCCCACAATGGTATGTGACTCAATATTGGTGATTCAAGTTCAGGAATGATAGGTGTGGGAATCAAAACTGACTCTAAAATATTACCTAAGTCGGGTAACAAAACAGGAGTCAATAATGATTCGGGAATTTGAACTTGATCATAGATTTGGGAATCTAGGTCACATATCTCATTAGTTTCAATCTCATAAAAATTAGAACTTGCCAATTTGTCAAGGGAACTTTCAAAAGTATGAAATTGGTCAAGTTCACTATGATGATCTTCAAAAATGGGTGATTCAATTTCATGATCTATGGGCACAGGAATAAATGTTGGCTCAGAAAGTTGTTCCAAATTGGGTAAGGATACTGGAGTCAACATAGATTCGAAGATGGAAACTGAATCGCAAAGTTGGGGATCGGGTTCACATTCACAATCTAATTCAATCTCATTGAAATTAAAACTAGCCAATTTGTCCAAGGATTGAGATTGGTCCAGTTCATATTGATGTGATGAAATTGAATTTTGATCAAGGTCTTCTAGATAGGATGATTCTTGGTTCCTATCAACTTGGTTGGTAAGTTCAAGAATGTTTGAAAGTCTAGAAATTTGATCATTCATTATCTCTTGCAACCGATCCACTTTTTCTTCTAACCCATTGAATGGATCATTGGAGGATTGAAACATTGGTGATGTGGGAAAAGACGTGTACGAAGATAATGGTTGAACAGGTGGTTGACCATATGGCTCAGAGGTATTGAATCCCTATTGACTCTGTGAAGAGTAGTGATGATTATTCCAATCTTGTTCATAGTATTGGGGCTGGGGCATGTAATTATTCGGATAAGACCAATCTGGCACACTAGGTTGGTTAGAGTTATGATATGCCGGGTTGGTAATATCCGAAAAAGAGGTTGGTGTATAATATGGATCCTCATTAAAATTGAAAAAATTATTGTTATAGGCCATATCACACAACAAACAAAAGAAAAAGAAAACAAACAAATAAACAAACAAAAAGAAAAATTTCTAACCTAAGTTAGGGTAGACCTATGACTTAGACGACTCCTAACTGGTTAGACTGTCCACGGGAGGTAGGGTGCAGACTTTGACCACAAGTTAATCAGCCTGGTCAGGGCAAGAGTGGTGGGAGGTTTTCCGTCAAAAACGTTCCTTAATTAAATAACCACCAATCTTCGGGCTTTCGGCCCTCAATCCCCTTCCTAGACACTGATTTGGCAGGAGTCAATTTCCAACACCGTTTCCCCTTAGGATAATCTCCTAATTGAGTCCGAGATGTCCCTAGGGCCAACGTCTACTAATTTTAAGTTAGGCTTGGGTTAGTGAGTGCTTGGGATATGATTTTTGGGCTAAGGAAGGGTGATGAAATCCCCACCTTATCTTGTTAATGGGTTATGCCCTTAGAATAAATTTGTGCAAGTGTACAAAATATGTAAATAAGATTCACTCAAAGCATCAACCAAGAGATGAGTCCTATTCTACATGCAATGCGAACGTACCTTGCTCCAGCACTCTTCAACAGTAAAAATAAAGGAATTGAAAAGACACGTGCCTAATATGCAAACGTCTAATCAATTTTTATCTTTAACAACAAGTATTTTACTGTTTATTAATTAGCAGTAAGCAGGGTTATCACAGAACAAAGTTTACCAGAGCAGTAGACAGATATTGCAATTTGCAGCAACCTGCAAAAAGATGGATCAGTAGGGAACTACTCAGGCCGCGGTTTCGCGGCAATTGCCGCGTTTCCGCGGCTCTGAAGTAGGCTCTTGTGCTCTGCCTTCGAGGGCAGAGGCACAGAGTTGCTATATGTCCACTTCTGCTGTCAGTTTCCCTATTCTCCAAACCTGCAAACAGAAAAGAATAAACGAATTAGTTAATAATTTTTTTTTATTAGAGAATAACTTACCGTCCCTCCCCGGCAACGGCGCCAATTTTTTTGATTGAACTTTTCCTGCACACAAAATATAAAATATTAGATCTGAGAATTAAAGGTGTGCAAGTGCTCAATTCGAATCCGCTGTAGTAAGGCTATGCGGGTCGTGATCCTCAGGGAGGGACTAGCGATGGAAGCGTTTGTAAGATTCTCTAAAATTTTTATTTATTTTATTAGTTATGATGGTATTTACAAGGAAGTGTGGTGAAAAGAATTTGAGAGAGATAGAGATAGAAATCTAAACTAAAGAAAGAAAGAAAGAAAGAAACACATACCTCTTCAGTCTGCTTTCCTTTTGAACCGTTGCGATGATTTACCTTTTCTTGGAAGGCGTACAAGCATGGCGTATAGGATCGTCCGCCTTCTTAATCTACACTATGAAATAAAAGACAACTATGAAGACCTGTTCATCGCCATAGGCCATCAAGGGCTCTTCTTCGGCTAGGTAGTCTCGAAACAGTTGGTTCTCATGGTGGGCAAGACATTAGAGAGAAAATAGAAGAAAGTAAATACTGAGATACACAAGATTAAACAAGAACAAAAAACAAAATAATAAAAGAACAAAAACAAATCTCGATTCGATTATTAAACAATGGTAGAAAAATAAAACTTACACCGACTGTCACCATCAGTACAAGTAGATCCCTTCCTCCATGAGAACATCATCTCCTCTCAGTTTTTACAAAAAGGGAAAAAAATAAAAATTACAATGGAGGAAAGAAAATCTAAACTACAAGAAGAAAACCTAAACCCTAGATTTGGCCCTCTGGCTCTGCCTCTGGACGCCCCTTCTCTGTTGCTCTGCAGGGGTATTTATAGGAGATATAGGAAGTAGAGTCCCAGTACAACTCCTCAACAAAAACGCATCGCCAACCGCCTCAGGATTGCCGCGGAAACGGGAATTTTGCCGCGGAAACGCGGCACTTTTGTAGCCAAATGCCACGCGCTTTCTCGCGTGGCATCCTCTGGTCCGTCCATCTGGGTTTATCCTTCTGGAAATTGAATCTAGGCTCTTCATCTTTGGATTTGGATATAACTTGGGAATCAAGTTACCTATATCCCAAATCTTTTATCCACGAATTTGTGATCTTAAATTCTCCTTCTTTGATTTTTATCCTCATCTGCAAGTGTTTAGGGTTGAATAGAAGTCTATCCTTTCTTCTTCTTTGATATTTGCAACTTTGGCCCTTGTGTATTTGCAATTTTGACATTTGGTATTTGCACTTTTGCACTTGGGCTTCAAACATGGGCTTTTGGGCTCTTTTTAGGCTTTAATTCTTTCTTTTTATTATTTCGAGGCCTGCACACAATAAATCATAAAATATTAGTAAATGTGCAGAATTATAGGAAAAAATATGAAAATGTGATGGTAAATATAATGATAAAAATGCACTTTTCACTACCAATCACACCCCCACACTTATCTTTTTGCTCGTCCTCGAGTAAAAATCAAAAAAGAAAAAGAAAAATTAATCTATCCTAACTCACTTTCGTAGGAATCACGGTTGCACTTAGCATGTGCAACAAGCCGTTAAACCCCTAGGTTACCCTAGAGGACGAGTGTTGTCTCGTGAGGGCTTTCAGCGGATTACACCCACAAAATCCATAAAAAGAAAATATTTGAAATACTTTTGCAAAGACTAAGTAATCTATAAGATTTTAGGATTATCATTTTTATTCATTCTTAGACTTAGTCTTTATAAAGTAAATTGTTTTCATTTTTAAGTAAGGATCAAAATTGAATTTTGTGTATAGTTTTTTTCGTTACCAAAAATCATATGCATCCTTATGAATTTTTACTAGGAATTCCTTGACTTGGACTCTCATGCCTCTATATATATATATTTTTTTCTTTTTTTTTTAAATATGTATAACCCATCTAATTTTCTTTCGTGTAAGCATCAAGGCTTTTTGAGGCCCTCATACCTAACTAATTGATTATTAGATGTGTTATTACATATATTATATTTCTTAGTCTTCTTAGGCTTTCTAATCCACCCATGTAGCGAACTTAAAGTCGATGACTCCCAAACCGGTTGGCTTTGGGGCACCAGGTGAGAAAACACCCCGCGGACTCAAATTCGAGTGAACTAGGCCCCAAAACTAAGGACTTTATTTTATTTACTCACCTTTAGGTATGAATATTTATGCTTCTTGAGGCACATGTATCCAGCTTAATTAGTGATATTATTTTTTTTATAATTTTTTATGAGGCACAAGGGTCTTTGTCTTAAAATCCTAGATATGCATTAGGTATGCAAATTTCATTAAGGTAAAAATCAAGACTAACTACTTATTCAATTTCTCCTCCTATACCTAAAAATTCAACAATTTATTTATTTTGACCAAGTTTTTAGAAATCTTAATCATGATTTTCCTAATTCTTAAGATTAACTTAGATTTCTTTCAAAAGATAAGTCAAAATATTGTCCTTCTTATAATTTTTTTTTTTTTAGTTAGCAAATTTTTGTTAGTTTCTAATTATGTTAGTATGTTAGTAAGGCCCACCCCCACACTTATCTCATGCATTGTTCTCAATGTATGAATGAATGCATATATGCATGAAAAAGAACAAGGGAAGGCAGAAGTTACCTTAAGGTGGTTGTTCCGGTGGTGGTCTAATTGGGCCAAACGTTGCTACCCAATCAAGATAATATAGTATTTCACGGGACCTACCTTTATTAACCTCTTTTTTATTACATATTTACAGTCCCCAGAATGAATAGGATCATGGAAGATCCTCTCGTGAAACTTACTCCCTTTACATGACCAGTCCTGGAAAATCATCACAGAGTCATGGTCTATACCTATGTCCAACAAAAGAATGTGACTTGGTAGAATGGTTGACTTGGACTCAAGAATGAGAGGTTCAGGAACGAATACCGACTCAGGAAAGAAACTTAAATCAAGTAAGGGTTCGGGAGTCGAGCTTGTTTCAAGAAGTGTGTCCAAGTCAAGAAGTTGAAACTCAAGTTCACAATCATCTTCCCACAATGGTATGTGACTCAATATTGGTGATTCAAGTTCAGGAATGATAGGTGTGGGAATCAAAACTGACTCTAAAATATTACCTAAGTCGGGTAACAAAACAGGAGTCAATAATGATTCGAGAATTTGAACTTGATCATAGATTTGAGAATCTAGGTCACATATCTCATTAGTTTCAATCTCATAAAAATTAGAACTTGCCAATTTGTCAAGGGAACTTTCAAAAGTATGAAATTGGTCAAGTTCACTATGATGATCTTCAAAAATGGGTGATTCAATTTCATGATCCATGGGCACAGGAATAAATGTTGGCTCAGAAAGTTGGTCCAAATTGGGTAAGGATACTGGAGTCAACATAGATTCGAAGATGGAAACTGAATCGCAAAGTTGGGGATCGAGTTCACATTCACAATCTAATTCAATCTCATTGAAATTAAAACTAGCCAATTTGTCCAAGGATTGAGATTGGTCCAGTTCATATTGATGTGATGAAATTGAATTTTGATCAAGGTCTTCTAGATAGGATGATTCTTGGTTTCTATCAACTTGGTTGGTAAGTTCAAGAATGTTTGAAAGTCTAGAAATTTGATCATTCATTATCTCTTGCAACCGATCCACTTTTTCTTCTAACCCATTGAATGGATCATTGGAGGATTGAAACATTGGTGATGTGGGAAAAGACGTGTACGAAGATAATGGTTGAACAGGTGGTTGACCATATGGCTCAGGGGTGTTGAATCCCCATTGACTCTGTGAAGAGTAGTGATGATTATTCCAATCTTGTTCATAGTATTGGGGCTGGGGCATGTAATGATTCAGATAAGACCAATCTGGCACACTAGGTTGGTTAGAGTTATGATATGCCGGGTTGGTAATATCTGAAAAAGAGATTGGTGTATAATATGGATCCTCATTAAAATTGAAAAAATTATTGTTATAGGCCATATCACACAAAACAAACAAAAGAAAAAGAAAACAAACAAATAAACAAACAAAAAAGAAAAATTTCTAACCTATGTTTGGGTAGACCTGTGACCTAGACGACTCCTAACTGGTTAGACTGTCCACGGGAGGTAGGGTGCAGACTTTGACCACAAGTTAATCAGCCAGGTCAGGGCAAGAGTGGTGGGAGGTTTTCCGTCAAAAACGTTCCTTAATTAAATAACCACCAATCTTCGGGCTTTCGGCCCTCAATCCCCTTCCTAGACACTGATTTGGTAGGAGTCAATTTCCAACACCGTTCCCCTTAGGATAATCTCCTAATTGAGTCCGAGATGTCCCTAGGGCCAACGTCTACTAATTTTAAGTTAGGCTTGGGTTAGTGAGTGCTTGGGATATGATTTTGGGCTAAGGAAGGGTGATGAAATCCCCACCTTATCTTGTTAATGGGTTATGCCCTTAGAATAAATTTGTGCAAGTGTACAAAAAATGTAAATAAGATTCACTCAAAGCATCAACCAAGAGATGAGTCCTATTCTACATGCAATGCGAACGTACCTTGCTCCAGTACTCTTCAACAGTAAAAATAAAGGAATTGAAAAGACACGTGCCTAATATGCAAACGTCTAATCAATTTTTATCTTTAACAACAAGTATTTTACTGTTTATTAATTAGCAGTAAGCAGGGTTATCACAGAACAAAGTTTACCAGAGCAGTAGACAGATATTGCAATTTACAGCAACCTGCAAAAAGATGGATCAGTAGGGAACTACTCAGGCCGCGGTTTCGCGGCAATTGCCGTGTTTTCGCGGCTCTGAAGTAGGCTCTTGTGCTCTGCCTTCGAGGGCAGAGGCACAGAGTTGCTATATGTCCACTTCTGCTGTCAGTTTCCCTGTTCTCCAAACCTGCAAACAGAAAAGAATAAACGAATTAGTTAATAAATTTTTTTTATTAGAGAATAACTTACCGTCCCTCCCCGGCAACGTCGCCAATTTTTTTGATTGAACTTTTTCCTGCACACAAAATATAAAATATTAGATCTGAGAATTAAAGGTGTGCAAGTGCTCAATTCGAATCCGCTGTAGCAAGGCTATGCGGGTCGTGATCCTCAGGGAGGGACTAGCGATGGAAGCGTTTGTAAGATTCTCTAAAATTTTTATTTATTTTATTAGTTATGATGGTATTTACAAGGAAGTGTGGTGAAAAGAATTTGAGAGAGATAGAGATAGAAATCTAAACTAAAGAAAGAAAGAAAGAAAGAAATACATACCTCTTCAGTCTGCTTACCTTTTGAACCGTTGCGATGATTTACCTTTTCTTGGAAGGCGTACAAGCATGGCGTATAGGATCGTCCGCCTTCTTAATCTACACTATGAAATAAAAGACAACTATGAAGACCTGTTCATCGCCATAGGCCATCAAGGGCTCTTCTTCGGCTAGGTAGTCTCGAAGCAGTTGGTTCTCATGGTGGCAAGACATTAGAGAGAAAATAGAAGAAAGCAATTACTGAGATACACAAGATTAAACAAGAACAAAAAACAAAATAATAAAAGAACAAAAACAAACCTCGATTCGATTATTAAATAATGGTGGAAAAATAAAACTTACACCGACTGTCACCATCAGTACAAATAGATCCCTTCCTCCATGAGAACATCATCTCCTCTCAGTTTTTACAAAAGGAAAAAAAATAAAAATTACAATGGAGGAAAGAAAATCTAAACTACAAGAAGAAAACCTAAACCCTAGATTTGGCCTTCTGGCTCTACCTCTGGACGCCCCTTCTCTGTTGCTCTGCAGGGGTATTTATAGGAGATATAGGAAGTAGAGTCCCAGTACAACTCCTCAACAAAAACGCATCGCCAACCGCCTCAGGATTGCCGCGGAAACGGGAATTTTGCCGCTGAAACGCGGCACTTTTGTAGCCAAATGCCACGCGCTTTCTCGCGTGACATCCTCTGGTCCGTACATCTGGGTTTATCCTTCTGGAAATTGAATCTAGGCTCTTCATCTTTGGATTTGGATATAACTTGGGAATCAAGTTACCTAGATCCCAAATCTTTTATCCACGAATTTGTGATCTTAAATTCTCCTTCTTTGGCTTTTATCCTCATCTGCAAGTGTTTAGGGTTGAATAGAAGTCTATCCTTCTCTCTTCTTTGATATTTGCAAGTTTGGCCCTTGTGTATTTGCAATTTTGACATTTGGTATTTGTACTTTTGCACTTGGGCTTCAAATATGGGCTTTTGGGCTCTTTTTAGGCTTTAATTCTTTCTTTTTATTTTTTCGAGGCCTGCACACAATAAATCATAAAATATTAGTAAATGTGCAGAATTATAGGAAAAAATATGAAAATGTGATGGTAAATATAATGATAAAAATGCACTTTTCACTACCAATCAGTTGTCATGGGTGATGATCGCCGGTGTAACATGGGGAATATGTATAATCCAGATCAAGATGTTTGATGTGATGGTACGTGAATTGAAGGATGTGAGGTATGTACTGATTGGACTGAAAAGGGTGTACTAATTATGTAGTAAATGTGTTTGATGTACCCTTTCTTGTCTCCGCTATAGCATAGAGCTATACCGAGTCGGATCTCAGGGAGAGCTCGCGATAGAAGCTTTAACGTATGGTAGTGAAGTGATAAAACTAGTATTCTTCTCTTACTTATAAACTTAATGAAGCAAATGCAAAAGAAACCAAAAGAAGATGGATATGTTCATGTGGAAGTGGAAAAGAAATCAAGAAGTGATGTGGATATTGTATTCACAAGAAAAGAATAAGAAAACTTAAAGAAAGTGATCCAAGACTAGATTACCTTGCTAGCTTGCCAAAGCTTACCAAACTCCTTGATAATGAAAGCTTTGCCTAATGTTGTCACTCCATAGGCTTAGAATTCCTCTCACGTGTTGACCTAATTACTTTCTCATTTGCAAGATGGTGGTTTAACCATCGGAGAAGAGAAGATCATACACTTGCAAGATTAACAAAAGCAAACACCCAAGAGTTATTGAAGTGGCTAAGCTAGTGGTGAACTAGTACATGGAATGAAATAGCTACAAGAAGCCATTACAAAACTAAACAAATCTAGAAGTAAATTGCAAGAATTAAACAAAGCAAGTAAGAAAGCATGTAAAGAAAGCACAAGAACTAGAATCAAACTCAAGTAGAGGAATGGAGGATGGATCAATCCTTGCATAGCTTCAAGTGTCACCCTTGATTATACAAGCTCTCTCCCTCACAATCACTCTCTTTTGTAATGAAATCTAGGGATAGAGAAGAGGGACTACAAGAACAAAAACCTAAAGAGAAAATACATGAAAATTACAACTAATGAACTAATCTCCTCTCTTCTCTGATCAGTCTTTTCTCGCAGGTCCAAGTCCAGGTATTTATAGACCCAGGTGAAGGATCCAGAAGATATTCTGTTGGCGCAAAATCCGAGGCCAAACAGACTTGTAACTGCCGCCGGATCTCCAGGATCTTGCAAGTTGGCGGCAAAATCTGGGCCGTTGAGCCCAGATTTTCTGGTAGGATTTGTTTGTTAGGAGGTTAGCCACGTGGTATATCTGGATCTTTCTTTGGGCGCGCGGATCTTTCTAGATCTGGATTTGAATTTGGCTTCTCTTTAATCTTTGATTAATCACTTAATTATCGCTAATTAAGGTGATTAATTGGCTATCTCTCCTTTAAGTGTGTACCTGCAAATATGTAGAGAAGAGGAGTAAAAATCACATATTTATTTGTAATATGTATGGGAATTATGATGTAAAAAATGCAATATTGGATACTAATCACACCCCCACACTTATTCTTTTGCTCGTCCCGAGCAAAACAAAGAAAAAGAAAATCTAGACTAACAATTTATTTACACCACTTTCGCAGGTGACGCGATTGCACTGAGCGTGTGCAACAAGCCGTTAAACCTCTAGGTTACCCTAGAGGAGGAGTGTTGTCTCCTGAGGGTTTTCAGCGGATTACACCCACAAAATCCATAAAGAAAGAAAACAAATGTTAGTATTTTGAAAATGCATTTTGAATAAGAGACAAGTTTACGAACTATTTTTGCAAAAATATAAGTGATCCTAGGTCATAAGTCCACCTATAATCATTCTTCCTTAAACTTAGTATCTATGCAAGATCTTGTCTTTAATTAAGGTAAGAATTCAAAATTGGATTGAATATTTTATCTTTCATAAAACCTAGATAGTATGCACACCGTGTAAGTGAAGATTTCTGGGATTTTAACTCCAACCATAAAGCCATTTATTTGTATATATATATATATATTTTTTTTTCTTTTTTTTTTTTTTTTTTTTATTTAATCTTCCCTTAGTCTAGGCTTTCTAGTCTACCCTTGTAGCGAGCCTTTAACCGATGACTCCCAAACCAGACGGTCTTAGGGCACCAGATGAGAAAACATCCCTCGGGTTTAAGGTCTCGAGTAGAAAAGGCCACAAGACTAAAGGGGATTATTTATAATCACCGTTAGGCGTGAGTAACCATGCTTCTTGAGGCATAGTTATCCAGCTTAATAAGTGATCTTTATTTATATATTTTTTTTTCTTTTTCTCTTTTTTTTTTTTTTTTTATTTTATTTATATGGCATTTTTGGTCTTTGTCTCCATCCCAAGAAATGTGTAAGTGTAAAGTGCATATTATCTAAGGCAAAAAATTCAAGATAAGAATATCTCACCAATTTTACTTACTTAGCCTATAATCTCAAACAAGATCTATTATTTCAACTATGTTTAAGATGTCATAATTAAGGCTTTCTTAATCTCTAAGATACATCTTAATTTTCTTAAAAATAGAACAAAACATTATCTCTTTTTCAAAAAGTTTTTATTTTTTATTTTTATTTTTTTATTTTTTATTTCTAAAAGAAGTATAAAAGAAAGAAAATCTAAAAACTCTAAGTTAGTAAACCCTCCCCCACACTTATTTCATGCATTGTCCTCAATGCATCATGATATATGTATGCATGAAACAAAATGGAAAGGGAAGGAACAAAAATTACCTTAGGGTGGTGGTTCCGGTGGTGGTCGGATTGGTCCACGGAACATGGCCCAATCATCTTTTCTTTGGGTTTTTAGGAACCCACCAACCATATCAGAAATATGACCCACTAAAAAGATGCATGCGTGTGTTATTTTAATTATGTACATGCCCACCCCATCTAATTTCAAGATTTTCCTAATAATTTCAGAATCATTTTCATCAAAATCCTTGTCCCAGAATGGTGAATGAAATGATAGAACAGTTGACTTGGACTCGGAAAGTAACACCGACTCAGGGAAGTGAATGAATTCAAGATACGGTTCGGGAGTCGGAATGGATTTAAGAATTGGGTCCAAGTCAAGAAATGTCAACTCAAGTCCACATGAATTGTCCAACGATGGAATGTGACTATTAAAAATTTGTGATTCCAGTTCAGGAAGGATGGGAATCAAAACTGACTCTAGAAGGTTACTCAAATTGGGTAATATAACCGGAGTCAATAATGATTCAGGGATTTGAACTGGATCACAAATGTGCAAATCTAGATCACATATCTCCTTTAGTTCAATTCCACAAAATGGAAAACTTGCCAATATGTCAATTGAATCTTCAGAAGTGTAGAATTGGGCAAGTTCGACATGATCCTCAAAGATGGGTGATTCAACTTCATTGTGAATTGGGAAAGGATCCAAGGTTGATTCCGGGAAAGAATTAAAGTGAGGTAAAGATACCGGAGTCATTATGGAATCAGAAAATGGATTGAATCACAAAGTTGGGGTTCAAGATCACATTCCTCATGTAGTTCAATTAAATGTGGAGAACTTGCCAATTTATCGATAGGATTTTCAGAAGTATGGAATTGGCCAAGTTCTATGTGATCATCATAAAAGATTGGTGATTCATTTTCACAATGGATAGGAAATGGATCCAATTCTGACTCAGGAAATGGATTGAAATCAGGTAAGGATATGGAAGTCATGATTGAATCAGGAAGTAAGTTGGAATCATCAAGTGAAAGTTCAGAATCAAATTCATGTTCCAGTTCAATTTCAGAAAAAGGAAAACTTGCCAAAACGTCAATTGGATCTGGAGTTTGGACAAGTTTATTTTTAGGAGATGAAAAACTTGCCAAAATGTCAATTGGATTTGAATTTTGGACAAGTTCAAGTTTAGGAAATGAAAAACTTGCTGAAATTGAATCTGAATTTCCAAGATGACAAGAGTCTTGAGTCGTATCAATAGAGTGTGGTACAATTGGATTAGTCAAATGTTGATAGGCTAGAGTTTCCTCTTTCCTAAGAAGGTTATCCAATTGATCTTTCACACTATTGAAAGACTCGGTACGTGTTGTTTGATATTGTAAGAAAGACTCTTGCAAGATGTCTATACTCTTTTCTAGATGTAATAGATCTACAGATGGCTGCTCTAGAATGGGAGTATAGGAATCTTGAAATTGGAAATTTTGTGAATCGTGTGAGTCAAAAATGGGTGGTGATGAAAAAGTGGACTCACACAAGAGATCTTTACTCGTGTCCATGACAAATGGTTGTTTATTAGGAAATGGTAGAACTGAGTAGGACTCTTGAAAATACGGTGGAATTGGAGAGGGAAAAGATTCTGGAAATGTTTGCTCAGCTCGATGTAATTGAGCTTCTAAACTCCTTAATAAGTCAGATTTGTCTTCAAATGGAGGCTCAGAAAAAGGAGTGTATGACGTGGACTCGGGAAATGAATATTGTGAACAAGGTGAATATGATGGACAAGGATTTTGAAAATTTGACTCGGGGTAAGTGAATCCCCAATGACTCGAAGAAGAGTTGAAATTATTTTGGACATTATAATCATTAGATGGGGTGTATGGGTCATATTGATTCGGATAAGGCCAACCCGGTGTATGTGGTTGGTGCATATTATAAAACACCGGGTTGGAATTATCCGAATATGGAGTGTGTGTGACATATGGATGGAAAGAATTGTAATTGTAAGCCATATCACACAATCACAAACAAAAATCAAACAAACAAAAGAAAGAAAGAAAATTCTAACCTAAGTTAGGGTAGACTTAGACCTAGACGACTCCTAACAATAGATCGTCCACAGGAGGTTCAGTGTAGACTCTAACCACAAGCTAATCGGCCAGGGAAGGGTAAGGTTGGTGGGAGGTTTTCCGTCCGGAGACGTTCCTTAATTAAGTAACCAGCAACCTTCGGGCTTTCGACCCTCAACCCCTTCCTAGACACTGATTTTGCAAGAGTTAAGTTCCAACACTTTTCCCCCTTAGGATAATCTCCTAGATGAGTCCGAGATGTCCCTAGGGCCAACGTCTACTTTTTGTTAATTTAGGCTTGGGTTAGTGAGTGCTTGGGTTGTGGTTTTCGGGCTAAGGAAAGGGTAATGACCTCCCCCACCTTATCTTATTTACGGGTATGCCCTTAAATTTGAATTGTGCAAGTGTACAAGAAATATAGCTAGGATACACTCAAAGCAAGAAAATCAAGCAAGAGTTTGTCCTAGTCTATTATGCAATGCAAACACGTACCTTGCCTCCAGCACTCTTCAACAGTAAAAGTAAAGAATTGAAGAGACACGTGCTTAAAATGCAAATGTCTAAACAATTTTTAGCAATTATCAACCTATTTTTACTGTTTTTTAATTAAGCAGGAGTACAGTGAACAACACAGGATTTCAAGTATAGAAACAGCAGTATTTTGCAGAACCAGAGGCTCTGCAGAAATTTGGTGAGAATTGAGCTCAGGACTGCCCGCGTTCCCGCGGCTATTCTTGTGGATCCGCGGCACAATTAAAGAATCCTGGCCTCTGCTTTCTTGAGCAGAGGGCCAGGTTCAACTAGATGTTACTGCAGTAAAGAATTTCCTGTTTGCTTCTCCTGTAACCTGCAACAGAGAAGAATAATAGTTTAGTACTTCACTTTAAACCAAAAAAAATACGTCGCTCTCCCGGCAACGGCGCCAAAAATTGATTGGACTGAAAAGGGTGTACTAATTATGTAGTAAATGTGTTTGATGTACCCTTTCTTGTCTCCGCTATAGCATAGAGCTATACCGAGTCGGATCTCAGGGAGAGCTCGCGATAGAAGCTTTAACGTATGGTAGTGAAGTGATAAAACTAGTATTCTTCTCTTACTTATAAACTTAGTGAAGCAAATGCAAAAGAAACCAAAAGAAGATGGATATGTTCATGTGGAAGTGGAAAAGAAATCAAGAAGTGATGTGGATATTGTATTCACAAGAAAAGAATAAGAAAACTTAAAGAAAGTGATCCAAGACTAGATTACCTTGCTAGCTTGCCAAAGCTTACCAAACTCCTTGATAATGAAAGCTTTGCCTAATGTTGTCACTCCATAGGCTTAGAATTCCTCTCACGTGTTGACCTAATTACTTTCTCATTTGCAAGATGGTGGTTTAACCATCGGAGAAGAGAAGATCATACACTTGCAAGATTAACAAAAGCAAACACCCAAGAGTTATTGAAGTGGCTAAGCTAGTGGTGAACTAGTACATGGAATGAAATAGCTACAAGAAGCCATTACAAAACTAAACAAATCTAGAAGTAAATTGCAAGAATTAAACAAAGCAAGTAAGAAAGCATGTAAAGAAAGCACAAGAACTAGAATCAAACTCAAGTAGAGGAATGGAGGATGGATCAATCCTTGCATAGCTTCAAGTGTCACCCTTGATTATACAAGCTCTCTCCCTCACAATCACTCTCTTTTGTAATGAAATCTAGGGATAGAGAAGAGGGACTACAAGAACAAAAACCTAAAGAGAAAATACATGAAAATTACAACTAATGAACTAATCTCCTCTCTTCTCTGATCAGTCTTTTCTCGCAGGTCCAAGTCCAGGTATTTATAGACCCAGGTGAAGGATCCAGAAGATATTCTGTTGGCGCAAAATCCGAGGCCAAACAGACTTGTAACTGCCGCCGGATCTCCAGGATCTTGCAAGTTGGCGGCAAAATCTGGGCCGTTGAGCCCAGATTTTCTGGTAGGATTTGTTTGTTAGGAGGTTAGCCACGTGGTATATCTGGATCTTTCTTTGGGCGCGCGGATCTTTCTAGATCTGGATTTGAATTTGGCTTCTCTTTAATCTTTGATTAATCACTTAATTATCGCTAATTAAGGTGATTAATTGGCTATCTCTCCTTTAAGTGTGTACCTGCAAATATGTAGAGAAGAGGAGTAAAAATCACATATTTATTTGTAATATGTATGGGAATTATGATGTAAAAAATGCAATATTGGATACTAATCATGTACCTCAACTTAAAAGAAATTTTTTCTCAGTTGGTACTTTGAAAACATTAGGTCTTGAGGTATCTATGAGAGATGATGTTCTCAAGATGACCAAAGACTCAATGGTGGTGTTGAAGGGCGTCCGCCGAAGTAATCTTTACTACTTGAAGGGTATTACAGTTACAGGTCAAGTGATGACTTCTACAGATTTAAATGATGATTCAATCAGGCTGTGGCATATGAGGCTTGGACATACAGGTGAAAAGCATTTGCAAGCTTTGTTGAAAGGTGCCAGAACTTACAAATTGGAGCTTTGTGAATATTGCGTCATCAAAAAGAAGAGCAAGGTGAAATTCAGCACAACTACTCACTGCACTGAGGGGATTTGGATTATATTGACATCGATGTTTGGGGACCTACCAAGACGACATCAATTAGAGGTAACCACTACTTTATGACTTTTATAGATGATTATTTTAGGCGATGTTGGGTATATACCATGAAGCACAAAGGAAAAGTCCTAAAATTATTTGTGGACTGGAAGAAGAATATAGAGAGAAGCATAGAAAAGAAGATCAATGTACTCCGATCAGATAACAGAGGTGAGTATAAGAGTGATCCTTTCCTAAAGCTACGTCATGATGAGGGCATAGCAAGGCACTTCACAGTAAGGGAAACATCACAACAAAATGGGATAGTTGAAAGGATGAACATGACTTTGCTAGAGAAGGTCTGATGTATGTTATCCAATGCCGGATTACTAAAGAATTTTTAGGCTGAGGTTTTGACATATGCTTGCTATCTCGTTAACATTTTGGCTTCGTCTGCGATAAGAGGTAAAACTCCACTGAAAGTTTGGTCAGGAAAAGCTGCTTAGGATTATGATTCACTAAGGGTATTTGGGTGTCCGGCCTACTACTATATTAAGGAAGACAAGTTAGACCCAAGAGCGAAGAAAGGTGTATCATAGGATTCAAGAGAAGAGTAAAAGGCTACATGATTTAGGATCTTAAGGACAAGAAGTTTATTCTCAGTAGAGATATCATATTTGATAAGGCTTCAATGCTGAAGCCTACAATTTTTCAGTAGGAGGAGATTGAGAAGACCAAAGGGGTATTGCAACAGGTAGTGAGTGATGCTACTTCACTGTCTCTAGAAAGAACAGTATTATTACAGATCATACCACGGTGACACAATGTAGTGATCATGTAGCAGATCAGGATACTGATGATGATGAGGATCAAGGACAGGCTATGGGTGATGTCCATTAATTCATTATCGTTGAAAGTACTAGAAGAAATTTACGTAAGCTCAGTTGGCTCACTACAGATATGATTGTGGCCTATGCTCTCCTAGTCATTGAAGAGGCGATCCCGTCTACTTATAGGGTAGCTGAAATCAGCTCAGAATCCAAGATGTGGAAGGATGCCGTGGTGAAAGAGATGAGTTCTTTTTACAAGAACGATACTTGGGAACTGACAGAGTTGCCCAAGAGAAAGAATGTAATTGGCTGTAAGTGGGTGGTACTGTAAGCTATAAAGCTAGATTGGTAGATAAATGCTGCACACAATGGGAAGGCACTGACTACAACAAGGTATTCTCACCTGCTACAAAATACTCGTCAATTTGAATTTGCTGGTGCTGGTTAAAAAACACCTAGAGGGGGGTGAATAGGTGTAAATGCTAATATAGAAACTAAGTGCGCTAAATGCGGAAGCTTAAAACAATATTGCAATCACGTTTAATACAACCAACAAGTGTAGCCGAATTCTCCGTGAAGGGCTCTGGACTAACTCCTCTTGATTCCCCTAAATATGGGTTGAGGTGCTATATGAAGCTCTTGTGGTTAAGTATAAGTGAGGCACACACAAACAACCAAGCATATAAGATGAATAGGCAATATGAATATATGCAAGGTACAACAAATGCAGGCAATAAGATATGAATGAATGAATGATGCTTTGCACAAAATAAAGAGAGAGAGTTAGAGAGACAATGGATCAAACGCTAACAACAAGATATGTTTCGAGGTTCGAGCCCCTAACTCTACATCCCCGCCTTCACCACCGTGAAGGATTTCCAATCCACTATCTCCCACCGAGGGAACCTCCACCGAGGAGGATTTGTTACAACAAGGGAGTACCGAACTCCTCTCTCAAACACCGCCTCACAACCGAGGGGTAGGCCCGTAGCCAAACAACAACCAATCCACCTCACACTTGAGGGATACAAACCAAACTCCACCTCTCACTAGAGGGAGCAAACCAACCAACTCAACCTCTACCAAAGAGGGAGCAAACCAAATCTCAACCTCTACCAAAGAGGGAGCAACCCAACAAGAATAAGGGTTTACAACTTGGTGGTATCTTTCAACCACAAACAATTCCTCTTTTCCACAAAACAAGATCCTAATAGAATAGGATAGAAGATATAGCTCAAGTGGAAAAACTAGGTGTTTGGAAAACAAAAAACTCAAAGAAAAATACTTGGGAAAACTCTTGCAAAAGATAGAAAATGAAAACCAAGACAAATCTCTCAAAATACTCTTTTCTTTGATTTTTTCAAAAACCTAAAACAAAATAAAGATAGATCTTTTTGGCACTTAAACTCTTTTGAAAACTTGTTTAAAACACTTGAATATCAGAGAAATTTTGGATCTTAAAATCTTAGTTAAAACCATGAAGAGATGGGGTATTTATAGCCCCAATAGAAAACTAGCCGTTAGGCTGATCTGGCAGCCTGACAGGCTAGCGGTCGGCCGGCCGGCCGACCGCCAACGGTCATAATTATGACCGTTGGGCCATCTCGGTCGACCGCCCGACCGACCGCCAGAAACAGAGAGCAGAGCTCTCTGGTCCGGTCAGCCGCCCGGCCGACCGTCCCTGTGACTACCAAACGTGCACAAGCCTGTGCACGTCGGTCGACCGCAAGGGTCGACCGGCCTTTGGTGCGGTCGACCCGTGCGGTCGGCCGACCTGGCCTGTCAGCCACAATTCTGAGACAGAGACACATCTTAAAAAATCTTTCTAAAAATTCTTTTATCTCTTATAAAAATACCCAAAAATAGTTTTATCATTTTGCATTGATATATAAACATGTGATAAAAAGTTTATCTCAAATATCAAGCATATGAAACCATTTTTGTGTTTTAACATTTTTATCAAAAATCAAAACATGTATTTTATCAAACTTGTATTTTTCAATACATGAATAGGAAAGTCAAAATAAGTTTGTTTAAAAGTTAAGCATGCATGTATAGAATGAATCTACTATACATAAACCAATAAACTTGTTTTGATCAATCTATTCATGAAAACAAATATCGGTTAAACTAAAAACCGAAAAACCATAAAACGTGTGTGTTGTGCACCTGAGCATATCAACTATTCTTATCTTTACACATGGATCTAAAACACACTAAACTAAACTAGGATACCTAAGTCTTCTTGAGGATCTTCCATCTTCAAGTAGACTTGATCCCAAACGGTGATCCACCGAGCGAGACTCCAATGAGTGCAAGATATGATCTTGATGCTCGGGTCCTAGAATCATCAAGTGAAGGCTTCCAAACTCCTCTTTTTGAAGCAATCACCAACTAATATCTTGATCTATGATCTGTAACTAAAATCACAAGATTATTAGTAACATAACTACATGAGTTAATCATCATCAAAACTAGAGAGGAAGGCCTCCGGCCAACAATCTCCCCTTTTTTGATGATGACAAAACTCATGGAGTTATATATGCATGGATTAAAGTTAAGCTTCAAAGAAGCTCCCCCTTAACTCATGCATAAACAAAATAAACATAAATATGCAATAATATATATGAAACATGAAACATGCATAGATATGCATAAACAATAAAAGGCTCTAGATACACATTGAAATTGTCAAAAACAAAACATTGCTCTTGATACCAATTAAACTTAACTAAATTAAACTTAATATATATGCAAAACATAAATATGCATATATAAACCAAAATCTTTCTCCCCCTTTTTGTCAATCATCAACAAAGGGGTAAACAATCAAAACAAAACAAAATCTTCTCCCCCTTTTTAATCAAAGAAATAATCATCAATAAGGGGTAAAAGCAAAAACAAATCAATAAATTTTTTCTCCCCTTTTTGTTCGAAACAACGAATCAACAAAAGGGTTAATAAAAACAATAAAAAATGAGAACATTGTTTTTATTGTGTTGACCCCTTTTGTCTAAAACAAAAACAAAGTCAATAAGGGGTGACATTAAACATGATACCAATTAAAAATATGTCAATGAAGTGCCTCTTGATATCAATTAAAAAAAATAAAGCAACATCTTGATACCAATTGAAATAATTGTTCATTATAATCAAGTGATACCAAAATGGAAATTCAATATTTTCTATTCATAAAGCAAGGGAGTGGAAATCAAATACCAATTGAGATACAAAAATAAATTTTCTCCTCCTTTATGAAATACCAACTAAATAATGCGTAGGCTTGAAATGAGATATCAATTGAAAAGCAATTGAAAACTAATCAATTGAAACAAAATTGAAACACAAGCTTAACATAAACACAAACGTATATATGTATGAAAAATAGATACTAATGAAATTGATATTCTTGGAATTGAAAGCATACATACATACAAACATATATGAGTATACAAGAAAGGTCAAAATTGATACCAATTGAAAGAATTCAATGATACCAATTGAAACAACAATAATGATCAAGTGTATACATCATATAACTACCACCCATTCATGTTCAAGTTAAAATGATTTTCATTATAAAGCATACATGAGCATGATCTCCCATCCAACCACCCATGGATGGTAAGGGTTTCCAAAAATAGATTTGAAAAATAAGGTTTGTTTGAAAAACTATACCATATGAAGAATATCGTAACTAGTTATATGAAAAATTGTAAACTAGTACGAAATCCTTCAAGTAAGGAATAAAACAAAATTATTTTTCATAAACATGAAATTCACAAAATAGTCAACACTCATAATCAATTAGGCATAAAAATGACTCATGAAAATAAAACATATGAGTAAACAATAAATGTGAGTGTACAAATACAATGTGAAGAATATAATCATGAAAGATGCAATAAGCTCAATATTCCTTGAAACATGAAAACATAAAAATCATCAAAAACTATTTAATCTTCAAGGTATATGTATGTCCTATACAAACTAAAGTATACATACATATCCAAACACAATGAGTCCACAAGATATATGCATGAAGGCACGTGGCTCAAAAGGATGTATATGTATAACAATAGTTTGGATAAAATAGACATGTACATGAAGTTAAACATAAACTCAAAACATGAAACAAAACCAAAATGGAAATTCAAGTTTAAAATGCATGGATCATCAAAACTAGACTATACTAGCACATCAAATGGGAACAAATAAGCATTCAAGTATAAACATATATAGATTTATTTGTGGCCCACTATATGCACAAATATATACCTAGTCTTAATGAAAACTAACATTTAAACATATATTCAACATTTAAAGCCTCAAAATAAGATATAAATAATCATGAAAAACATAAACATGATTATTATGTCAATCCACATGTTATTAAACCTATGATAAACATGATAGCTAAACAAATGGTGAGAACACAAAATAATAGTCCATATTAAACATGGGTGTCTCAAATGCTATACATGAATGTCAAGAGTCTAATAATCATGGTATTTACATGATAATCACTAAACAATAAAACATTCTATAAACAATGAAATGGAAGGCATGTAAACAGTAATAAGGAGTTAGGAATCGTTACCAAAACCTAGAAGGCAACTCTCCTTGTCTCCAAAACATGGTAGTCCTCTCCACCAAACATTTCTTGAAAGTGATGCATCCAAATGATTTCCATGAAGCTCGGAACGCATCCACTCCAAGGTACCGCTACTCTCACGTCATGTGAGAGCCCACACCTACATCAAAACAATAGGGGTGGTCTTTGGTACCCATAACTTTTTGGGTCCATGGGGGTTAGTACCTTCTCTAACCCAAACAAATTTATTTGCTAAATTACAATCATGTATACGATCAAAACAAAATTTAGTAAGGTGGCCCTTACGTCCACAATGTGTACAAGTGTACACATGAGCATACATGTGATGGGTGTGTCCGTGAGGAGCATGTGTATGCCGTGATGGGTATGCATGCATAATAGATGGAACTTGTTTCTTTCGAAACAAAGATTCTAAACGTGTATGACCCACAACACATTGGCTCAAAGTGGAGCCCAAACAATCAACACTCTTCTTAAGCATGGATATATCATTTTCAATTAAAGAAGAGGTGGCACATACAATAGGTGAAGTGTGTGATACTACCCTAACATGGCAAACATGTGAATCTATTTTATTTTTCAAAACAATATTTTTCTTTAAACAACCTTCTAAATCCTTTGAAATAGAATCAATTTTTATTTTCAAAGAATTATTTTCTTTTACAACAAATTCAATTTTTGAAGACAAAACTTTATTTTTCTTCAAAACATTTTCACAATCATTTTTAGACTTTAAAAACTCATTTTCTTTTAGAGCAAGGTCTAGTTGAGATCTCAATGAATCCCTTTCATTATAAACCTCAACCTTCTCTTGTAAAACATTGTTAAGCTTAGAAGATAATTTTTCATTTTCTTTATTTAAAGCACAAGTCTTTTTTTTCAAAATTTTATACTTTTCAATTATTTTTTCACAAACAATTGAGAGTTCTTCATTCAAAGTATGGGCATCAATATTTTCATCATATGAAGAACTAGAATCAAAACTATCTAGTTGAGTTTTCGATTGTACCTCAAGGGAGTCATTCCCTTGGATCATATGGCATTGTTGTGGCTCGAATTCTCCACTAGATTCCTCCTCTTGGATTGACAATTGAAGCTTGGAGGTGGTGGTGGTTGTCAACTTGTTCCACGCTGCAAAGGCGGAATCAATGTTAGAAACATGCATAAGATATTCTTTTGAAAGCGTGCTTCTAATGGCCTCAAGGGCTTGTGTATTGGCCCCTACATGGTTGCTATTACAAAGATAGCATTTCTTGGTAGCGGCAAGAAAAACATGCAATCTTAGGGTCTTCAAATAACAACTCATCATGACCTTCCAAACATCAAGTCTAGAGATATCAAACATAGGAGGGCTATCCATGATGTGTGTAAACTATATGTGTGCAAGCAAACAAATGTGCAAATGCAAATGGTAGATTAGCTAAACCAAGATCTCACTCCTAAGTTGTTAAACCTAAAGTATCAGGAGCGTAGGCTCTGATACCAATTGAAAAACACCTAGAGGGGGGTGAATAGGTGTAAATGCTAATCTAGAAACTAAGTGCGCTAAATGCGGAAGCTTAAAATAATATTGCAATCACGCTTAATACAACCAACAAGTGTAGCCGAATTCCCCGTGAAGGGCTCTGAACTAACTCCTCTTGATTCCCTAAATATGGGTTGAGGTGCTATATGAAGCTCTTGTGGTTAAGTATAAGTGAGGTACACACAAACAACCAAGCATATAAGATGAATAGGCAATATGAATATATGCAAGGTACAACAAATGCAAGCAATAAGATATGAATGAATGAATGATGCTTTGCACAAAATAAAGAGAGAGAGAGAGTTAGAGAGACAATGGATCAAACGCTAACAATAAGATATGTTTCGAGGTTCGAGCCCCTAGCTCTATATCCCCGCCTTCACCACCGTGAAGGATTTCCAATCCACTATCTCCCACCGAGGAAACCTCCACCGAGGAGGATTTGTTACAACAAGGGAGTACCGAACTCCTCTCTCAAACACCGCCTCACAACCGAGGGGTAGGCCCGTAGTCAAACAACAACCAATCCACCTCACACTTGAGGGATACAAACCAAACTCCACCTCTCACTAGAGGGAGCAAACCAACCAACTCAACCTCTACCAAAGAGGGAGCAAACCAAATCTCAACCTCTATCAAAGAGGGAGCAACCCAACAAGAATAAGGGTTTACAACTTGGTGGTATCTTTCAACCACAAACAATTCCTCTTTTCCACAAAACAAGATCCTAATAGAATAGGATAGAAGATATAGCTCAAGTGAAAAAACTAGGTGTTTGAAAAACAAAAAACTCAAAGAAAAATACTTGGAAAAACTCTTGCAAAAGATAGAAAATGAAAACCAAGACAAATCTCCCAAAATACTCTTTTCTTTGATTTTTCCAAAAACCTAAAACAAAATAAGATAGATCTTTTTGGCACTTAAACTCTTTTGAAAACTTGTTTAAAATACTTGAATATCAGAGAAATTTTGGCTCTTAAAATCTTAGTTAAAACCATAAAGAGATGGGGTATTTATAGCCCCAATAGAAAACTAACCGTTAGGCTGATCTGGCAGCTTGACAGGCTAGCGGTCGGCCGGCCGGCCGACCGCCAACGGTCATAATTATGACCATTGGGCCATCTCGGTCGACCGCCCGGCCGACCGCCAGAAACAGAGAGCAGAGCTCTCTGGTCCGGTCGGCTGCCCGGCCGACCGTCCCTGTGACTACCAAACGTGCACAAGCCTGTGCACGTCGGTCGACCGCAAGGGTCGACCGGCCTTTGGTGCGGTAGACCCGTGCGGTCGGCCGACCTGGCCTGTCAGCCACAATTCTGAGACAGAGACACATGTTAAAAAATCTTTCTAAAAATTCTTTTATCTCTTATAAAAATACCCAAAAATAGTTTTATCATTTTGCATTGATATATAAACATGTGATAAAAAGTTTAGCTCAAATATCAAGCATATGAAACCAGTTTTTTTTTTAACATTTTACCAAAAACCAAAACATGTATTTTATCAAACTTGTATTTTTCAATACATGAATATGAAAGTCAAAATAAGTTTGTTTAAAAGTTAAGCATACATGTATAGAATGAATCTACTATACATAAACCAATAAACTTGTTTTGATCAATCTATTCATGAAAACAAATATCGGTTAAACTAAAAACCGAAAAATCATAAAACGTGTGTGTTGTGCACTTGAGCATATCAACTATTCTTATCTTTACACATGGATCTAAAACACACTAAACTAAACTAGGATACCTTAGTCTTCTTGAGGATCTTCCATCTTCAAGTAGACTCGATCCCAAACGGTGATCCACCGAGCGAGACTCCAATGAGTGCAAGGTATGATCTTGATGCTCGGGCCCTGGAATCACCAAGTGAAGACTTCCAAACTCCTCTTTTTGAAGCAATCACCAACTAATCTTGATCAATGATCTGTAACTAAAATCACAAGATTATTAGTAAACATAACTACATGAGTTAATCATCATCAAAACTAGAGAGGAAGGCCTCCGGGCCAACACTGGTAGCACAGTATGAGTTAGAACTTGACCAGCTCGATGTGAAGACCGCCTTTCTCTATAGCGATCTAGAAGAGGAGATTTATATGTCTTAGCTGATGGGCTTCAAAACTGTAGGAAAGGAGAATATGATATGGAAGCTGAAAAAATTATTTTATGGATTAAATAGTCTCTTACTCAGTGGTACAAGCATTAAAAACTACTATGTCTCTTATTATTATTGAAGAACGTGAGTACATGACTCGCGTGTCGTATGCTAGCGCAGTTGGTAGCTTAATGTATGTGATGGTGTGTACAAGGCTTGATTTGTCACAAGCTGTCTCGATGATTAGCAGATACATACATGATCCCAAGAGGGGTCATTGGGAGGTAGTGAAGTGAGTTCTACAGTACATCATGGATACCATAGACGTAGGCTTAGTATTTGAGAAGATTCTACAGGTAAGGAGAAGTGTGTCGGATATGTTGATTCTGACTATGCAGGTGACCTCAACAAACACTGGTCTACAACGGGATATATGTTTACATTGTCCCAAGCACCAGTGAGTTGGCACTCTATTCTACAATCTATCGTTGCATAGTCTACTACAGAGGCCGAGTACGTGGCCATGACGGAGGTTATGAAAGAGGCAATATGGTTTCAAGGATTGCTCGATCACTCGGAGATTGATCATGATCTGTTGAAGATCAACTGTGATAGTATGAGTACTATCTATTTGGTAAAAAATCAGGTGTATCACGTAAGGATGAAGCACATTGATGTCAGGTTTCACTTTCTTTAGGAGATTCTTGATGAAGGTGATATTGAGCTACAAAAGGTTCACACAAAGGAGAATCCCGTGAATATGCTTACAAAGGTGATTTCGCGAGTGAAATTTACACATTTTAAAGAGTTGCTCTATATCCTTCTAGTTGCTTGAGCTCAGTGGAGCTCGTTTGGATGAACTACAAATAGCTTGATCCCTTGGGCAAGGTATGTAGGCAGCCATATAGGCGGAACCCCATTTGAGTCGACATGTTTCGTGTTGAATTCGGCTAAAATTTGAGAAATCTTCACCTAGGTAGAGAATTGTAGGGACAGAGGAGATAAAAGCTTGATGGAAGAGTTTTTTAACTCATTGGCAGAAATAATACAGAAATCAAAATCGAAAAGAAGCGAGAAGCAGTCCAAATGCAGGCCAAAACAGTGGCCGGCCGACCGCCTGGTCGACCAACGTGCACAATGTGCACAGGAGCAGCTCGGTCGACCGCCCGGTCGATCGTAGCAAGGAGAGTGGTCGATCGACTGGCATGGCCAACTTTCTGTTGGACTCGGCCGCCTGACTGGTCGATGAAAGGAAGGGTCGGTCGACTGCTCGGTCGACCGACAGGCTAATCTGCTTCTCCTGTTGAAATTCGGACTTCGTTTCTGAAAAGGAGTCGAATTTAATCGTGGTTTCCTAAAACCTGAGACTCTCTGGCTATAAATAAAAGGATAGAGCCCTCATGAATTGTATCTCTCGAAAAACTTATATTTGATCATTGAATCAATAAGATCTCCTCTCCCTTGCCTCGAGGATGTAGGCAAATTGTCGAATGTCGTTAAATATTGTGTTTGCTTTCTCTCTTGTTATTTGTTCTTATCTTTTGGGTACTTCTATGCTGTATCTCTCTATTGATTGAGGTTCCTCATTGGTTGTTGCCAAGGCGCGCACACCAATTGGAGCACACACAGAGGATATAGTGGAAGGACTGAGGAGAAGGGTTAAAGGAGGTGGGACCTCTTGCTCCAATACAATATCAATCCAATATCTTAACTGTATGATCTATATCAATTGGAAATTTTCTGTTGAGCTTTCTCGATTTACCACCTAAAATATATTAGAGTCAGCTAATTATATAATTTACTCTTCAAAGTGCCATTGTCTTGAAATAATAAAAAATAAAAAAAATGCTGGTTTGGTTATGCCGTGAGATTGATACCTGAAGCTTGTTGGGTTACATGGAGAAGATGAGTAGAAGAATTTGAAGCTAATTCATGCATTGTTTCTGGACAAAGAAAGCTAAGAAGAAGAGAGAAGCTGAAAATGCTTCTGGTGATGACAAAGTAGCTAGTAGAGCTTCGGACATGTACTCTAGGATGCTCCTAGTAATTGTGTTTTCTTATGCTTTTGATTTTAGAATTTTGAGAGCTTACTTGTATATCTGACGATCATTGTTTATATTTGCCCTTGTCATTTCACTTTTTTTTTTTATGAAATGAAATCTAGACTTGAAGCACATTGATGAAAGATCTGCTGCTTATTTATTCTAAGGTACGAGATTTGTGTGGAAAGAATGTAAAATTTTATCGGTAGAGTTTTTTAACTCCTTGAGGTTAATATAAAGTTTGCATGAAGTGCTAAGATGCAGCAGATATGTGGATACAGGAAGCAACGATTTACTTTGTCCGTCGATAGGCCATCTTGACTATCGACAGAGCTCTGTCGACAAGCCCTCATGGTTGTCTACAGGCATTTCTCGAGAGTCAGTTGTTATACAGACTGACTCAGTCTGTTGACAGGCTAATTGGACTGTCAACAACGTTTGTCTCAGGGCGGTTTCTAAGTTGAATTCAAAGTTCGTTTCTAATCCGAATTCCGTGTTGTTGGTGTCATTTTCTTTATGGACTCTGTGGTTATACATATAGAGGGGTATTGCCTCTAATTTATAGTATCATGTAATTGATTGATTAATAAGATCTCTCTTTTTCTGTCCCGAAGAGGTAGACAATTTTCATCTCGTTAAATCTTTATGTTATTGTTTTCTTCCTTGTTAAATCTTTATGTTATCGTTTTCTTCTTTTTGTTTGCTTACTTGTGCAATTGGCGACTATTCACTGTTGTGTTGCTATTCTCTGTTGCTTGGATTCCAACAAGACTCTCTACTGGCTTTCCTACACTCTCTAACCTCTTCCAGAAACTAACTTGAGCGTCAGAAGGGCTCCGCCGGCACCTAGCCTGGCGGCGCTAACATTCTTCTCTGATTCTCAGGCAAAGGAGGAGCTGATCTCAGAGTAGATCTGGCCACTTTCACGAAGATATAAGATCTCATCACAGGGTTTCTCATCTTAATAAAGTTAAAAGTATCTATTTCCAAAGTGCAAGAATGTTCCACCGTTCTCACGCAATAAAAGAAAAAAAATGTCCAAGAATGTAAAAGTCATCGCACGCTATTGAGTGTGGCCAGTAATAAAACAAAGAAATTAAGTAATGAAAAATTTCTAGTTTCAAACAGCCTGCAACGTTTGTTGAAGAAAATATTAAAGGAAAAAAAGTCACCTGCTCTTTGCACTTATTTTTATCTTAATACAGCCGTACAAAGATAATGCATATATTTGTGCTCATAATACAGAATATAGATCCACTCCCTGTGACTGCCAGTAGTCAAGACTATTGAAATACTGCTTGCATCTCTCCCTAGTACATAATAAAATGCCTGGAAATTCGAGAGTAAACTCCAGCAATTTATTCCACCCTGACAGATTATTGGCTAATATATTAACACTGCAAAAGAAATTATATCAGAGTTAAAATAACAAACATTTTATACTTCAACTCGAAGAAAACAACTTACAGAAAATCGTACTAATTACCTATCAATTTTCAAATGGAGTTATATAGTCAAGCCATTTGTCACTTCCAGTAATCAAACAGTAGAAATATATTTACAGTTAATATAGCAAATACAAATAGTAATGCCATGTCACTGAGACCTGGTTCCGCGGCAAAATGGTTTGGTTAGGAAATGAGAGGTTTCAAATTCAAGACTGGGTTACAGCTTTTGTTCTAAAGAAGAAGAAGAAGAAGAAGAAGAAGAAGAATATGGTGCACTTACAGATCGAAAGAGACACGGACTTTTCCTGCATTAAGATCAGCAATCTTATTAAATGCATCCTCTGATAGGTTGATGGTTCCGTTGCAATCTGTGCAATGATCGACAATCTTGACAGTCACAGTCACTCCCTGCTTGCAAGGGTGTGGTGCAGTGTTAGCTGCACCGATGCATTGGACTTTATACTGCCTCCCGCATGCTTTTCTGTTATCCCATATCGCATCGCTCGCTCCAGCTATCATTACCCCATTGTCCTGGTTGCCGTAGCACGCAGAAGCTATACATATGCAACGAAATCAAAGGCGAAAATATCATGTTATTTCTGTTTCTTAATCTTGTCAGAATAAATTAAAATTATTGTTATCATAATAAATAGTTGTGATTGAGAAGGAGTAGTTTCCGTTATTTGCGCAATGACAAGTGCGAGAAGCAAATAGCAATAAGGTCTGCGCTCTCATCTACAGCAGTTCGGTTCATGCATGTGAGCCTCACAAACATATTATAAGATGATCAATCTCGTGTTAACACATGAATAAGATATTGGGTTTCAAGGTCACAAAACTTTAAAGTCTTTGAACCCCCTTCTACATCTGATTTACATTTCAATTGACCCTCTTATAATATGTGTGTGGCTCACACGCACACGCATAAGCTGAAGTTCATCTTACAGAGCTTTAGAATAAATTGATTCCTAACACATCTAACATTGACATTTATGGATTTACTCAAAAAGGTCTTATTACTTACTGCCATATAAACATATGTTCTATTTTTTTCATGGATCCTTAATCCAATTAACAAGTTAATGAGCATATTCAAACTCAATATGCCACTAAAATTAAAGGGATGAAATTCCACTTATAATGATTCTAGACACGCATATTAATAAGGTCTTCAATCTTAATGAAATCCTAAAAGTAAGACTAAAATGTAGAAAAATATCATGAACTTTTCTCTTTCTAAAAACTATAAACTTTCAAAAATATATAAAAATGCCATGAACTTAGCTCGTTCTAAAAACCACCACACACTACTAATGGCAAACTCGAAAAAGACCAATGCCCTCTAGTTAAAATTGATCTCCACAACCCCATTTCTTAAAAGATTAATTTCTTTATTTCAGAAGTATGAGTATAATAGTCATAAAATTGTCAAGTGAAATGCCCGTGATGTTTAACTTAACATCTAGTTCTTGAAAATCATGAGAAAATTTGTGATAGTTTTATGCAGTTTTGAAAGTTCTTGATAATTTTTTGAAATGGAGGAAAATTCATGTTAGTTTTCTATATTTTAGTTCTAAATATAAATCTATCTCACAACAAGATCAAGAAAAGAAAAATTGGGCTTAATAAAAGCTCACCAACGATTTCATCAAACTCCTGTAGAAAAGCTTCCTACATTAAGATCATGCTCGAGAGTTGGAGAAATTTATTGGGCCTCAAAAATTTTAATTGATTTTTCTTTTAATCCTGTTAGCTTTTCAGGTTAAATATTTTATTTTTCTAGATCACTGCAAAGTTTATTTGTAACGAGCATGCAGTTACCATACTTTTTATTTAGCTAGAAATTAGTAACTTTGAGGCGTAGTTCTTCAAACGGTAAAAGACTGGCAGGGATGGGCCGTGGAAGGACATGGATTTAAATCTCGGCTAAATCTGTGCCGATGATTAATTAAGAAAGAAAGAAAGAAAGAAAGAAAGAAGAAAAAGAAAATAGCAGAAAAAAATTAGAAGCAGAGATTTTAGAGAAATTTTAGAAAGCTAACAATTTTATGTTCGCGAAAACTCAAGAGAGACTAAAACCTCAACCATTTGAAGAGGGGATAATGGATGCTTACGGATATATGGTCGCTTGTAGTAGGTCGCAGTACCCGTTTCTGCATTGCCTGCATCGAGGAAACTCAAGGCTACGAGCAAGGAGGAGGAGAAGATGAAGAAGAAGAAGCGATGAGCCATTGCCTGTTTGCGAGTTCTCAAATTTGAATAAATTGGATGATGAGTGGTGAATACAAGCAGGGAATGAAGAGTACTGGTGTTTTTTATAGAGAGAAAGAGCACTGGTGTACGAATTTTGTGCGTGCTTCACGGTTTGAGGTCTTGGAAGTCTATTTGGAAATGAAGTCTTATTACTATGCATGTGCTGTTCATGTACGAATTTGTAGGAATTCTGTTGCCAGGAAGCTCCAGAGGCCCTACATCTGTTTGAATTCTGTCGGTGGGTTGGTGCATGTCAAATGCAACATTGCACCAACCCACCCAGTGTTCATACGAGAAAATTAAAAGAAAAGAAAAGAAAAGAAAATAAAATAGAATGACGAAAAAGGTAGAAGAAAACTTTAAAGAGTTGTATTTAATCTTATCTCACATATGTATGCTTTAACATTTAAATGCAAGAATGTAAAACAAGTTAGTTCCTTTTTTTTAATGAAATGAAATTAAGCAAAGGAGAAAAAAGCGAGTTAGTTCCTTTTTTAGATTAATAATCGAAAATTGTTATAGTGAACGTTTGTGATTGAGAAAGTGGTGTACTCTACTCGCAAAAAGGATATATGCATTGTCCCCAGGATTCTAGCATGTTACTTGTACATTTGACAACACAATCTTTTGAGCCAATGAGTCTTGATTCATTGGTAAAAAAGTAAAAGTGAGTTCTAAGACTACCAACTTCAAACGTCCACTACGACCTTACTAAAAAAAAACAAAAAAAAACTACTAAATTATGCACTAAGGTTGTTCAATTTGTAAAGCCCAAACAGATTTTGAGTTTTAAGGGACCCAACCATCTCTGAGGTCATATATGAATTAACTACTCAAAAGACTGAGATATATCTTAACAAGTTCTTGAACACCCATTAAAATTCAAAATGCCACCAAGTAAGTAAAAGAATTCAGTTAATGTATAGTAATTCTAAATATGCATATTAACTTGGTCTTAATCAAACCTTTTTTTTTAGGGAAGTTCTTAAACAAACCTAATAATAAAGAATCTAGCATCTAGATTTGCGTGGGCTTCACGGTTTGAAGACTTAGAAGGCTCTTTGAAAAATGAAATCTTGTTATTTTCATTGACAAATTTGTGGAAATTATGTTGGTGGGAGCTGCGAAGGTGTAAAAGTTATGAAGACTTACCGAAGACTTGGAAGTCGTCCCATCAATGATCCAACAAGATGTGTAGTTATTGGGCTGTTCGTGGACTGATTACCACGGCAGGGTCGATTCAATGTACCTAAAAAAAAACCGAGTATGGATACAAGGGAATTAGAAAATAGTTAAAAAAAAAAAACTAACAAGGAAAAAAATCATGGCATCTAATAGATTTAAATTTGAACAAAGCGATTTCATACTTTTTCTTATATTTGACATTATTATAAAAATGCTTGATGTTTGTGTGCATGCTTGTTTATTTATTAGATATTCAGCAGCCACGCTAATCAATTTTTGTAAGCAGGGAGACAGCTCAAATAGAAAAAAAATTTACCTAAGCATAATTAGATGTTAGATATATTTTCTTAGGAAAAAGAAATACAAGATATTATATATATGTTAATTTGAAGAGGTATAATTTCTCTTTTAACTCTTAAATAAAGTAAATAAGACATGGATATAATTGTGTGCTATTAGATGAATATGTCCACATAATGATCATATCTTTTGAGATAGTTTTTTAATATATAAGTATTTTAGTAAAGAAGATGTTGAAGTATTAATTTTTTCCCCTTTTTTATTTTGCAAACATGCATCAAAAGTGAGTTAGTTAATCTAATTGTAGCTAGTATTTTTTTTAGAGAAGAATTGTTATAAAATTAAGTATACTCAGCAACGATATTCCAGATTTTTCATTTTTTGAAGAGGAAGAAAATGAATTTTTTTTTTTGTTGCGCTTGGGGTGGGGGGGGGG
>JAVJIF010005036.1:0-45277 GCA_038442645.1 Agave tequilana | reverse complement strand
TCAATGCAAACTCGGATCTTCGTGGGAAGTCGAGTTTGAACCAACTCTTGGTTCTCATTTTCCACTATGGTGAAACCGGTTTCTTCGGAACCGCATGGACAGGACTGACCCATTGGCTATCAGAAATGGGATAAATTATCCATTGTCTAAGAGTTTTATGATTTCAGTATGATTAGCCTCTTGCATTATAGGGTTTAACCTACACTGCGGGTCTCTTTTGGGTGTGGCATCTTCATTGAGATGAATGCGATGTTGAACGATGGTTGACTTAATCCCTTGATATCAGTCATAGTCTACCTAATGGCTTCCCTATGTTTTCTTAGAATTGCTTTCAAATCTTTTTCTTCCTTGTCATTTAGGTGGGAGGCAATGATGACAAGAAAGGTCTCTTGTTCGCCTAGATAGGCGTACTTGAGATGCGCAGGTAGGACTTTCAATTCTAATGAAGAGGAAGGCTCACTGGTAGGACTAGTCAAATCTGTTGGCTCCAATGTTGGTGAAATAGGGTTTGAGGCCCAATTCACAGCAGAATTTACAACCTGATCAAGATTAAAGTCGTCAGACTCTAACCCGAATTCACACTCTGTTTCTAATTCCATTTCTTCCCCATGTTCACTTGTCAAGTTCTCAATTAGGTTGACTTCAAATGTTTGGTCCTCGATATTGCGGGGTTGTTTTCCTAGATTGAAGACATTGACTTCTCTAGTCATGTCTCCAAAGGTTAGCCTCATAGACCCATTCCTACAATTGATGATGGCATTAGCAGCAGCAAGGAATGGTCGCCCTAGGATAACAGGAGTCTGAGCCCTATGATTAGAGTTGGACACAGGTTGTGTCTCCAGAACTATGAAATCGACAGGGTAAATGAACTCTCCTACCCAGATTAGGACATCATAATCTCCCCTTTTGGAACTTTAACAGAACGGTCAGCCAGTTGGATGGTGACTCGAGTTGGACTAAGATCGCCCAACCCGAGTTGTTGATAAACAGAGAATGGAAGCAAGTTGATACTTGCCCCCAAGTCAAGAAATGCACGACTAATCTCGGCTTGTCCTATTGTGCAGGCAATGGTGGGACTACCTGGATCCTTGTACTTGACAGGGATAGGAACTGATAATAGCTCACTAATGTTAGTGGCTAAGAAGACCTTTTTTGGAACATTAGTCTTTCTCTTCTTGGTGCACATGTCCTTAAGAAACTGGCATAGGAAGGAACTTGTTGAGTGGCATCAAGAAGTGGCACATTTATCTTCACTTGGTTAATATCTCGATTATCTTGTCCATGTGAGGATTTTGCTTGTTGTTTTTCAGCCTATTAGGAAATGGTACTATAGGCTGGTGCACCTGGCTGGCTGACTGGTCTTTTTCAGATTCGTCAGAATTGGAAGAAATTGGATTAGATGAAGTGGAAGCTTGATTGTGGTTGTGCTGAATGGGATTGGTTGGTGTTGACACTTGGTTATCAACTCTCTTCCTGACCTCAATGTATGCACAACATTACATTGATTAAATGAATGATCCTCAAACAAATGAGCTTGTTGAGAATTCCTCGGATTGGTGACTGGCTGACTAGGCAGGGTACCCTTTTGTCTCTCATTTTGTGGAGTGGCTAGTTGACTCATTTGAACCTCTAACCTCTGGATCGTTTGCATGAGAGAATCTTAATTTTTCATATATCTTTCCATGTTTCTCTCAAAGTCAGTCATTCTCCTTTCTAATTGAGGATTCTGGAAGGAGGATTGTGGAGCTTGGTTGGGAAAGTTCTGTTGATAATTGAAAAGTTTGGTGGATGGTGGGAGAATTATTATGGAAATTGTAGAAATTGGGTTGATGATTGGAAGAATTATTACCATGATGAAAGTGGCTAGCATGATTTGATCGTGAATGGTCAGAGTTATTTTGGCTCCATGAGAAATTAGGGTGATTTCTCCAGGGATTGTACGTTGGTGCGTAGGGTTATTGTTCGGCCTTGAAAAGGCCGCATTCATCAGTTCATGGTAGGGTTGCTGAGCCTGAAACACAGAGCACTCCTCGAACCATGATTCATGGCTTGACAGTAAGTGCAGCCCGGGGTTGGAAATTGGTTCGGGCTGACTTGATTGACTGGACTTGGTTCTTTCGTTTCTAGAGCTTCCAGTCTTCTAGCCAGGTTAGCTAACTTAGCCTCATTAGCAATGGACGATTCGATAGAATGGAGACCTCCTTTTGAAGAGATGGAGTTAGGATTCCTAGAGGTCTCACTAGCAGATTCCCATTGGATGGTCTTCTCAGCTAGATTTTCATATAAATCCCATCCTTCATCTTCATCTTTCTGCAAGAAACCCCTTGGCACATACTTTCTAAGAGGGTTTTGGTGGAATAGTCTAAACCGTCATAAAGAATTTGGCATTGTTGCCATTTCTCTATTCTATGATGTGGACATTGGACAAGGAGGTCTTTAAAGCGTTCAAAATACCTCCAAATGGTTCACTAGGTTCTTATTTGAATTGCATGATCGTCTTCCTAATGAGAGCGGTTTTATGGATGGATAGAATTTCTTCAAGAAGACCTTGATGAAACCATCACAGGATGTGATAGAACCGGCCGCTAAGCTGTAGAGCCACTTCTTTGCTAGGTCCTTAAGTGCGAAAGGGATAAATCTCAACCTAATAGCATCGTCTACAAGGTGTGGGATTTTCATCATTAGACATACTTCCTCAAATTCTCTTATGAAGAAGTAGGCATCTTCGGACTCTAGGCATGAAACTTGGGGAGTGTGTGATGAATTGAGGCTTGAGCTCAAAATTGTATTCACCAACCGATGGAAGTAGAATGCATGATGGAAGTGAGGTCCTAATCGGGTAGAACCTATCCTGCAGTGATATTGATTGAGCCATTACCGGATTTGGTCTTGGTTCAAACTTGGGTGGTGATGTGTTTCTAGTCAACCTAGATGAATTAGGGTCTCTCGACCACACTTGCATACACAAAACAATCACAAACACAAACAAGTTCAACCAACAGTCAACAATAGAAATCAACCAAGCCTAGTCTAAGGTAACCTCGACCTAGACAACCTAACTGGTTGATTGTCCACAAGAGGTAGAATGTAGACTTTGACCACAAGCTAATCAGCCAGGTCAGGGAAAGATTGGTGGGAGGTTTTCCGTCAAAGACGTTCCTTAATTAAGTAACCACCAATCTTCGGGCTTTCGGCCCTCAATCCCCTTCCTAGACACTGATTTGATAGGAGTCAATTTCTAACACCTTCCCTCTTTAGGATAATCTCCTAGTGAGTTCGAGATGTCCCTAAGACCAACGTCTATCAGATTTTACTTAGGCTTAGGTTTGTGAGTGCTTGGAGTCTGATTTTTTGGGCCAAGGAAAGGTGATTAAATCCCCACCTTATCTTGTTATTGGGTGTTGCCCTTAAAATCAATTTGTGCAAGTGTGCAAGATAAATAAGATTCACTCAAAGCGATATAAATCAACCAAGAAATGAGTCCTATTCTGAATGCAATACGTACGTACCTTGATCCAGCACTCTTCAACAGTAAAGTAAATGAATTGAAAAGACTCGTGCCTAAAATGCAAACGTCTAAACAATTTTTTAACTTTTTAACAATTGTTTTACTGTTAGCTTAAAACAGGGATGATGGATAGCAGAAATAGCACAAATATGACATATAAAAACTTAAATTTTGCGAGCAATATGTCCTGCAAAAAAGAGTTTTTAGTAGTCCAATGAATTTTTTCAGATTTTGCAACGCAATTTCTTGAAATTCTGTTTCCTACTTTCGAGAGTAGGTGCACAGAATTTACAAGTCTTCTCTTGCAAAGCTTGAATACTAGATCTTGATCTTCAAGTCCCTGAAACAACACACAAAACTTGTTAAAAATAACTACATCGTTCCCTCCCGGTAACGACGCAAAAAATTGATTGCTAAAAGAAAGAACAATCAAAGAGTTTAAGAGTTTACCGTGTAGCTTGTGGCTAACGGGTCGTGTCCACGAGGAGGGATGCGATGGAAGCTTTTCGATGAATCGTTTAAAAACAAGGAATTGTGTTCGTTTTTATGAAAAGAGAATGAAAGAAAGAGATGATTAAAAGAGAAATTGCAACTTTTAGAAAGGTTTTGGAGAAGGTGATTTAGAAAGCTTGAGAATTGTTTGTTTGTTTTATAATAAGAAAGCAAATCTGGGCTCACTATCTCACTACTCAATTGTTCGTTCTTCTTTTGAAATGTTATGTGCCTCAAGTGATCATTTGTAAAACTTAAAGTTAATTTTTAGAAAGCTTTAAGTAAAGCACATAAGATGGTAAGAAGAGTTGAGTCTTTTCTTCAAGAAATCGTTAGAATTGAATATTAAAACATCAAGCGCGAAGAAGCAAGAATGAAGTAAAAATAATTCAAGAGATGTTCATGAAAGAAGTGAGAATTCAACAAACCAAACCCATCCTCATGCCTTCAAGAACACTTTCAAAAAGAAAGGCTTTTAAGTGAGGCATGCATATGACTCATTGGGTCTTTTTCTTTTAAAAATAGAAGAGAAGAAGAACAAGAGAGAGTTATGATAGCTAGCCCAGAAAACCGTTTAGTTATCCATAGAAAACAACGAAGAAAACATAGACATAATGCAAACCATACCGTACTGCAAGTGGAAGAAAACTTGGCTCGACTTTTGTATTGACGTCACTTCAATCTTCAAGTACAAGCACTCAATTCCTCTCTCTCACAAATTTTGATACTGGACTACAAAGTAAATAACAAGATTACAACTTTGTGCTAGCTAACAAAGAGCCTAAATCCTAAGAAAATAAACACAAAACTTAATCCTAGTCTTCGCTCATATTTCTTTGCTGAAACCCATATTTATAGCCAAAAACCAAACGAGGAGGATCCCGGGAAGATTGGGGGAGCAAACGCTCCCCCAACTGAATCTAGTTTGCCGCGGAAACGCGGATAGGGCCGCGTTTTCGCGGCCCTGGTGTGGCCAGGTGGCCACACCCAATTAGTGGGTTTCTCTGGTTTGGTGCTTTGCCTATATCTGCTTCTGATTTTCTTGTTTCTGCTCCAAAAGTTTACGAAACAACCTTTTGATTTTGTGGCTTCAACCGCTTGATTCAGGGAGGATTCTTCTCAACCTCTTGATATGCCAAGATTTAGCCCTAATTTCTTCACTTCGAATTTATTCTGAATTAATTCAGAATTTGGTGGGCTTTTGGGCTTGTTTCTCTTTTCTTTCTTTAAGCACTTGGGCCTACATTTAGCAAAGAAAAAGAAAACTTATTAATAGGATTTATTAGCTAAAAAAGAATGGTAAGGTGACAAAGTAAATGCAACATATGTGACTAATCATATTTTTATGTTTCTTTCTTTATTTCAGTTCATTAGTCTAGATCACTTTCAATCACTGATTGGAGTTCATTTTTGCATCATTTTATACCACCTCACCATGCTTTATGTAATAAAAATGGGATTTTTATTGTTTTTCTCTCTTACAGGTTTATTATATAATGGAGAAGAAGGCCCAAATCTTGGGATTTTTAAGGATTAAAGAAGTTTTTTAAGAGCCCACAACAGGAAGCCAAATCTGGAACGATTCAAGGCATATCCCCAACTTCTAGAAGCTCTAGCTGGGCACACGCAGCATAACAGAATGTCAGAGAATTCGTTGACGCAACGGCCAAGATGCTGCCGCGGATCCGCGGCACTTCCTTGGCTGTTGATCAAGCGATTGATCCTATAGCTGTGGTGGGACGTTATCTTCTCCTGAAGCCTAAATATAGACCCCCAGGGCCTCTGTAAAAATGATAGAAGAGAATAGCATTTTGTTTAGGCATTTAGTTAGTATTTTCTTTGAACTCTCTTTAGTCTTCTTGTGTAATTTTTATTTTCTCCTTCTAGATCCAGAAAAGAGAGAGTGAGGGTGAGAGAGATCTCTGTAATTGAAAAAGTGACAACTCAATACAAAGGCTCAAGCTTTCCTTCCTCAATTATTTCTTATTCTATTGCATTTACCTTCAAGTTCTTCACTTTCTTGTACTTGTTTTTCTGCAATATCTTCTTGCTTGTTTTTCTTTCCTATGGCTAACTAATCACTAACATGACTAACTTCTAACACTACTAACTCTTGGGTGATTGCTAACTCATATGAATCGTTAGATGTTTTTATTTCTAGTCTTGTGATTAACAATCTTTTAATTCCAATGATGATGAGTAGTGTTTCAATTCTAGTCAATGCTTTGTGTCACCTCCATATGATTCATGTGTGCCTCATTAGAGCCTTGTCTCTTGAACAAGTGCCTTGATGGAACATGAAGATGGATCACTTTAGTATGCTAACACCTATTGTAAAAGTTTTTATTTCATGCCAGCTTGTTATAGCTTCGATGACTAATGAATCTTACATTCTTGTTTAGCATACCTAAGTGTCAATACTTATGTTCCATTATTGAGAATCTATTGGGAGCCGATGATCCAAGGAGGCCACCTAGCCAAGCTTAGATGAGAACACAACCTTCATTTGGGACAACATTGATTTGACAAAGTAAGATGTACTATTGCCAATGAGTCTACATGAGGTATGAATCACCCGACGAGATTAGTAAATTAGTAGTGTAAAATGTAGTTAGTCATGGTTTTCTCTCAACTGAATTTTAAAATTCTTTTCTAAAACTTTCTCATTTTCCAAAATCACTGTTTTTCATTCCGTTTTCCTCGATTTCAATTTCCTTTTCTTAACAAAACTCTACAAAAATTCTTCACTCTCTTTCTACCTTGTTTTTATTTTTCCATTTTTAAACAAAGAAGAACCTTCATTTTTCATCTCAAAAACTTTAATATAAAAACCGTGAACGCTTCCATTGCTAGTCCTCCCTGTGGATACGACCCGTTATAGCTTGTGCTACGAACTGTGATTCGAAGGAGTAAAGTAAATCTTCATACATATTCAGAGTTTGATAATCATCACACGGACATAAACGGTTTATTCTGAACTCTCGCTCAATTCAATTCCTCCTTTCGAACAAATTTTTGGCGTCGTTGCCGGGGAGGGTGACGGTTTTATTGAGTTTTTGAAACTAAAACGAATTTTTTCTTCTCTGTTGCAGGTTACAGGTGCGAAAACAGGAAATCAAGAGTTGCAGTAACATATAAGTGGTCTTGGGCCTCTGCTCTCAAAAGCTGAGACGAAGTACCCTCTGAATTGTCGCGTTTTCTTGCTCTGGCCGCGGATTCGCGGTAAGGAAGAGTTCACTACTCACAATCATTTTGTAGGACTGCTTGCTTTGCAAATATATAACTTGCTGCAAATTTATTTCTTGTATGCCATCACCAGGAGCCTGCTAATAAACCAACAATATAACATTTGTTGAAAAGTTTAAAAATTGATTAGACGTTTGCATTTTAGGAATGTGTCTTTTCAATTCATTTACTTTACTGTTGAAGAGTGCTGGAGCAAGGTACGTTCGCATAGCATATAGAATAGGACTCATCTCTTGGTTGATTTAAATCGCTTTGAGTGAATCTTGTTTGCATATACTGTACACTTGCACAAATTGACTTTAAGGGTACCACTCCAATAACAAGATAAGGTGGGTTTTTAATCACCCTTCCTTGACCAAAAACAACATTCCAAGCGCTCACAATCCTAAGCTTTTAAATAAAAATTGATAGACATTGGCCCCTAGGGACATCCGAACTCGATAAGAGATTAGCCGTGGTTGGAAATTATTTTTGATTCATACTCCAGTCAAATCAGTGTCTAAGGTTAGGGATTAAGAGGTTAAGCCTCGAAGATACCGTGTGGTTTGGCGTAATTAAGGCCCGTTGCTTACGCACGGATACCTCCCACCATATTTTGCCCCTACCTGGCTGATTAGCTGTGGTCTGATTCGAGCAACAACCTTCTTCGGTTCATTGACCAGTTAGGAGTCGTCTAGGTCCAGGGATCCTAGATAGCATGTGATTGTTTTTTCTTTATTTTTGTTTGTTATTCCCTTTTTTCTCATGTTTGATTGGTGAACGTTGCTGTGATTGTGTATGCAAGAGTGGTACCGGGATCCAATTTCATCAAGACTTGTTAGGAATTTAATCACCCTTCCTTGACCCAAAAACAACATTCCAAGCGCTCACAATCCCAAGCTTTTAAATAAAAATTGATAGACATCGGCCCTAGGGACATCCGGACTCGATAAGAGATTCGCCGTGGTTGGAAATTATTTTTGATTCATACTCCAGTCAAATCATTGTCTAAGGTTGGGGATTAAGAGGTTAAACCTCGAAGATACCGTGGTTTGGCGTAATTAAGGCCCGTTGCTTACGCACGGGTACCTCCCACCATATTTGCCCCTACCTGGCTGATTAGCTGTGGTCTGATTCGAGCAACAACCTTCTTCGGTTCATTGACCAGTTAGGAGTCGTCTAGGTCCAGGGATCCTAAATAGCTTGTGATTGTTTTTTCTTTATTTTTGTTTGTTATTTTCCCTTTTCGCATGTTTGATTGGTGAACGTTGCTGTGATTGTGTATGCAAGAGTGGTACCGGGATCCAATTTCATCAAGACTTGTTAGGAATAGTACACTTGCATCAATACCACTTCCGGATACAATCATGGCGAACCCTACTTCTCTCCAAGACAAGTTCTACCCAATTTGCACTTCGCTTCCTTCATGCATTCTTCTACCTGAGGCAAATGGAAACAATTTTGAGCTAAAGCCTCAGTTCATTAACACACTCCCTAGGTTTCTTGGCCTAGAATCTGAGGATGCATATTTCTTCATTCGTGAGTTTGAAGAAGTGTGTTTGATGATGAGAATTCCCTAAGTGAGGGAAGACGCTATTAGATTGAGGTTCATTCCCTTCGCGCTTAAGGACATAGCCAAGAAGTAGCTATATAATCTGCCTGCTAATTCTATTTTGTCATGAGATGATTTTGTCAAAGTCTTTCTTAAGAAGCTCTATCCCATTCATAAAACGGCCCTGATCAGAAAAAATATAATGCAGTTTAAGCAGGAAACAAGTGAACCATTTTAAATGTATTTTGAACGGTTTAAGATCTACTAGCCCAATGTCCTTATCACGGAATAGAGAAGTGGCGGCAGTGCCAAATTCTCTATAACAGACTAGAGTACCAAACTAAGACGCTCCTTGGGACTATGTGTCAAGGGGAATTTTTGAAGAAAGATGAGAACCAGGGTTGGGACCCTTTTGAAGCTTTAGCAGAAAAAACCATTCAGTGGGAGTCTTGTCCCGAGAAAACTAAACCACCACTTCCAGAACTGGTATACATTCAATTGAATCCTCTATAGCTGCCAAGGCAAAAATAACACAATGATGAAGAGGCTAGAATTACTAGAGGCTAGGGAACCCAATTCAGTGAATCAGGTCAAACCAACACCAGTGATCAATCCAGGTTGTACCTGCTGCCATGCTCTCAATCACCTGTTTGAGGAGTGTCCTGTCTACCAAGCTCAAATGTATCCTGAAAACATGAATGCAGCATATGCCAGATCCAACTACAATCCATACTCCAAAACATACAACCCGGAATGGAGGAACCATCCAAATTTCTCATGGAGTCAATCTGGTCATGAGCAACCAAGGCAATAATTCCCACACCAATACCCTGCTCAGTCTCATCAACCCAGTTTCCATCAGAGTCAACCAAAATTTCAATTCAATTGCCAACATAACTTCTAGCCCACGTACCAGTAACAACAACAGAATCATCTAGATAAAAATTGTCAGATTTGGAAAGAATGATTGAAATTTTGTCCAAAACCCAGGCCTCAATGATGAACAACCACCACCAAGCTATCAATAGGTTAGAGGTTCAAATAGTTCAGCTGGCTAACTCATAAATGAAAGACAAAAGGGAACACTGCCAAGTCAGCCATTACCTAATCCTAAGAGCCCCTTTCCTATTATGAAGCTGAAGATATAGGTTCAAGACAATGCAATACTGTTCAATCTTGAGATCTAGAAAACAAATTGACAATCGGTTTCTAGTCATCCTGTTCCTAATAAATCAGTGTCAAATTCTCCTGTAATTATACCACCAACTTAAAATGATCCATCTTCAAGTTCACAACCGTCAAACTCCAAGTCCAATAATAAAGACAAAACAGATGAGCAACCTTACAAGCCTATTGTACCATTCCCTAATAGGCTAGCAAATAACAAGACTAATGCTCAAATGGAGAAGATTAGGAAAATGTTCAATCAGGTTCAGCTCAATGTACCCCTTCTTGATGCCATACAACAAGTTCCTTCATATGCAAAACTTTTGAAAGATATGTACACCAAGAAAAGAAAAACAAATGTCCCAAAGAAGGTCTTCCTTGCATTAAACATAAGTGAGTTGCTCACCAGGCCCATCCCTGTAAAATACAAAGGCCCCAGGAGTCCAACCATTTCCTATATCATAGGACAGACCATAATAAACAGGGCGTTACTTGATCTAGGAGCCAGCATCAATCTACTTCCCTTTTCTGTGTATCGGTAACTCGGGCTGGGCGACCTCCGTCCAATCAGAGTTACTATACATTGGCTGACCGATCTTTAAAGATTCCCAAGGGGAAGATTACAGATGTTCTCATACGGCTCGGAAATTCTTTTACCTCGTGGATTTCATCGTTCTGGAGACACAACCCGTACACAATCTGAAAGCACAGATCCCTGTCATTCTTGGATGACCCTTCCTAGCCACTGCAAATGCAATAATAAAATGTAGGAACGGGTCAATGCGTCAGACTTTTGGAGATATAACGAAAGAGGTAAATGTTTTCCACCTGGGAAAACAACCTCGAGACTTGGATGATCAGTCGTTTGAAGTAAACTTAATTGAAGGATTAACAAGTAAACATGATAAGGAGATTGAATATTAGTCTGATAGAGAATTTGAATTGGAGTCTGATGACTTCAATCTTGACCAAATCATCGAATCCACAGTGGAGTGGGCAACAAATGTAACCCCTATCCTCCCCTACAAGAAGAACAACCATCGATAGATCACGTTCCCTCTTCCGAGCTTAAAGCTCTTCCTAGTCATCTCAAGTACCAGTACTTGGGTGAAAAGGAAGCCTTCCCAGTGATAATAGCGTCCATCTTACGGAACAACAGGAAGAGGATCTTCTTGCGGTGTTGAGGGAAAATCAAGAGGCCATTGGTTGGATCATGACTGATATAAAGGGATCAGTAGTTCATCCATTGTACAACACCGGATTCACTTAACGGAAGATGCAAAGCAAAAATGCGACCCATAACGTCGACTAAACCCAATCTTGCAAGAGGCTGTCCGAGCTGAAATTCTGAAGTTACTAGGCAATGAGATTATTTATCCCATATCAGATAGCCAATGGGTTAGTCCAGTCCACACTGTGCTAAAGAAGGCAGGCTTACCGTGTAGAAGATGATAAGAAGGAATTAGTACAAACTCGTCTTCCAATGAAAATCGAGTTTGTATTGATTACCAAAAATTGAACCCTACTACATGTAAAGACCACTTCCCTCTTCCATTCATAGACCAAATGCTCGAGAGATTAGCTGGACATGAATATTATTGTTTCCTGGATGGATATTAGGGATACAATCAAATCCCTATCGCTTCCGAGGATCAAGACAAGACTACTTTCACATGTCCCTTTGGAACATTTGCATACTGAGGAATGCCCTTCAGCCTATGCAATGCTCCCGCAACGTTCCAACGTTGCATGTTTAGTCTCTTTTTTGACATGGTGGAAAGATTTTTTGGAAATTTTCATGGATGATTTCTCTATATACGACGATTCCTTTGATCAGTGCTTGCATCATCTAAAGCTGGTTTTACAAAGATGCATAGAGAAAAACTTAACACTCAACTGGGAGAAGTGTCATTTTATGATCAAGCACGGAATCATCCTGGGGAACGAAATTTCAAATAGAGGAATTGAAGTTGATAGATCAAAAGTGAAAGTGATAGCAAAGCTCCCGGAGCCAAAATGCCTAAAAGACATTCGATCATTCCTAGGGTACGCTGGCTTCTATAAAAGATTTATTAAGAAGTTTAGCAAAATTGCTAGACCTTTAACTAATTTCTTAGAAAAAGATGTGCCCTTCAATTTTGATGAAGAATGTCTACAAGCTTGGGAGGAGTTAAAGCAAAGACTTGTCTCGGCGCCAATAATCTCAGTGCCTGATTGGACTAGACCCTTTGAAATCATGTGTGTGACGCCTCCGATTATGTCATAGGCGCTGTTCTAGGACAGCGTATTGATAACAGGCAACACGTGATTTATAATGCTAGTAGGACGTTCAACGAAGCCCAACTAAATTACACAATGATTGAAAATGAATTTTAGGAGTTATGTTTATGTTGGAGAAGTTTCGCCACTACCTACTAAGGTCTAGGACAACGACTTTCACCGATCACTCCGCCCTAAGATACTTGATGCAAAAGAAGGATGCAAAAGCTAAGCTGATTCGATGTATACTTCTTTTGCAAGAGTTTGACTTAGAGATCAAAGATAAAAAGGGCGTTGAGAATGTGGTGGCAGATCACCTTTGAGAATTCCCAATGCACTAACTGAGACAATACCTATCAATGAAGAGTTTCCTGACGAACACATCTTCGCGATGTGTAAAGAGCCCTAGTATGCCGATATTGCAAACTACCTTGCCACCGGGCGAACGCCTTCAAGTTGGTCAGGTCAGGACAAGCACCGCTTTATGTCACAAATATGTTTTTCTTTTGGGATGAACCGTATTTATTCAAATATTATTCTGACCAGATAATTAGAAGGTATCTTCCTGAGGATGAACATCAGAGTGTTTTGGCATTTTGTCACGAGTTAGCTTGTTGTGGACACTTTGGTCCACGAAAGACTACTGAGAAAGTCCTTTAGAGTGGGTTTTACTGGCTCATTCTCTTCAAAGACGCTTATACTTTTTGCAAACTCTGTACCAAATGTAGAATGACGGGTTGAATCACATGAAGAGATATGATGTCAAATGACGGGTAGAAATTTTTAATTTATGGGGCATCAATTTCATGGGACCCTTTCCTATGTCTTACAGCAACCAATTCATCTTGGTAGCTGTAGACTATGTTTCAAAGTGGGCTGAAGCTATTCCGATGAGAATAAATGACAACCAAGTTGTCATCAAATTTTTAAGGGAAAATATCATTTCGCGCTTCGGAGCCCCCCGTGCGATAATTAGTGACAAAGGGAGTCATTTCTGCAACCGGACTTTTGAAGCCCTAATGCTGAAATACTCTATTTCTCATAATTGTCCACGGCTTATCACCCTCAGACGAACGGGCAAGTGAAAGTTACTAATAGACAGATAAAACTGATATTAGAGAAAACTGTAGGACAGAACTGTAAGGACTGGTCCATCAAACTCGTTGATACCTTATGGGCATATCGGACCACCTACAAGACTGTCCTCAGTGTGTCTCCATATCGAGTTATATTTGGGAAGCCCTGCCATTTGCCTGTGGAGCTAGAGCACCGTGCTATGTGGGCGATAAAATAGTTAAACTTTGACTTAAAGAAAGCCGGTGACTTGAGAAAATTGCAGATTTCTGAGCTGGAAGAGTTAAGAAATGATGCATACGATAACGCTCGGATCTTAAAAAATAGAATTAAACTCTTCCATGACAAATCCATAGGAAGAATTTTATCCCAGGACAAAACGTTCTATTGTATAACTCTAGGCTCCACTTTTTCCCTGGTAAGCTAAAAACCAGGTGGTCAGGACCTTATATTATACAAACAGTCTATCCTCATGTTGCGATTAAGATTTCTGATCCAAAGAGTGGCAACATGTTCAAAGTCAATGGTCAATGACTTAATCCATTCTATACCAGAGAGTCTGAGTCACACGATATTCTCGAACTGGGTCTTTGTGACTCAGTGTACATGTGACCAAATCTTTCTACCCTCTTCCCCGGTGTTCTTGTAAATCTTTTTGGGACCTCACTTGTAAATTAAATCAAAATACAAAATAATAAATAAAAATAAAAATATAAAAATATATAAATATATAATAATAAAAAGAAAATAAAAAATACAAATAAACAAAATAAAAAACTTAATGGACCTAAGTGCTAAATAGCACTTAAGTTTTCTTCCCTTTATATACTCCTTTTCCCTTCTAATAACCAGAATTTTCCTAGGGTAGAAATTTTCACTTTTCACCTAGGGCAAAATTGGAAGTCTACCCTTCTCAGGCCCTTATATAAACCCCCAACCTCTCTTTCGTTCTCTACCCTACCATCTAATATCCGATCTAAGAAAAAAAGAGAGCACCGCCACACCAATTTTCCCAGCCCCTACCTCACTGACAAAGCCGCGTTTTCTCAGCCGTTGGCACGCCTCTGCGGCCATCTCCTGGAGTCTGGAGCGCCGCCAAATTTTCCTACAGTCGCTGCTGTCTGTAGATCTGAGATCTACAACCTGAGTACCTGTTCTCCCCATCGATTGCTCTCTGCAATCTGATTTTGGTTTTCCCCCATGTAATCCAGGGGAGGTTTGTGAATTTCTTTCCAATCCTTCGTATTTTCCGTCATGGCCCCATCTATATTTGCTGAAAAAGACTTTGCTAGGATTTTTAGTGATATTAATGGTTATGTCCACATCTTTTTGGATCACATTCATGAATGGAATTGGTATGCATTAGTCTACGATAACTCTGACCATGAGGCTTACCATTGTCTCGAGCTTTTCAAGCTCTTCTATCTTTCACTTGATCAAGCCTCTATTAACTTTGACACAAACCAATTCATGGTGCACATGCCTACTGGGGACCTTGTTATAACTGTTAATATGTTGGAAGACTACACCCAAGTCCCCAGCAACCCGCACCATCACGACCCCCTACCATTAATTGACTACATGACAGTCATGGGGGCTTCCTATACCGAACAGGATAAGGGGCTCAAAGCCAGTATGACGTTTTGCAACATACATTGCGTTGGACGCTAGATCCAACGCAATATCCTAGGGCTTGACCACATGACCTCCTTTAATAGGCCAGTGCTACAAATCATTCACGATCTCATGACTAGGCAGCACACTGTTTGCATTAACACGACTATTTTTCACAGGATCATCACAAACTCTAAGCGCACACGCGGTGCCAAATACTCGCATCCAGTTTTGATCACTCGTCTGTCTAGGAACTTCTTACCAGATGCGATCGTTGACTCATACGTAGGGTATTTGTTGCACCAGAGAGGGTAACAAGTTCTTACAATAGTTGCCTCCATGCAGTCTGACCCCTAGTGTCCAGCCCGAAGATGCCCCGGCCGAGTCCTCTTTGGAGGAACTTTTAGAGAATGATGATGACCCGACCTTTTGGCAGCAGGACCCCCCAACTGATTCACTAGCCTTCATGTCTACCATTTGGCGAGGCATGAAGAAGATCTTTAAGGGTCAGGTTAGACTAAGGAAGCAGATAGAGGAGCAGACATCTCTCTTAGACTGCATCGAGGAGGGTCTACGGTGTTCGCAGTTGGCGGACCTAGCACCACCGCTGGTCCGAGCCGACAGAGGGGGTGACACCTTTTCTTTCCCTATTTCATGCATATATTTTACTTGCATACATTGGGGACAATGCATGAGATAGGTATTGGGGGGTAGATACTAACATAGCGTTTTTTTTAGGATTTTTCTAGATTTTTTAGGATTTTCTTAGATTTTTATTTTCTTTTAGATTTTTCGTTTAGGTTTTTCTTTCCTTATATATATATATATAAGAGAATAATAAAAAAATATAAATTTTTTTTCTGTGATCCATTTTTGAAAAGAATTAACTTGATCTTAGGAATTAAGGAAATTCTAAATTAGTATTTTTCTTATAAGTCAAATAAGAAGTATTGTTGGATCTTTAGGTTAAGAAAGAAAAGAATAGAACATAGCTAAATTTTGAATTTTTCCTTAGCATTATATACATTTACATGTTGAGGGATTAATCAAGGACTTAGTAACTTAGTCTATATATATATAATATATATATATATATATATATATATATATGTAATATATATAATATATGTGTATATATATATATATATATATGTGTGTATATATATATATATGTATATATATATTATATATATATATATATATTATATATTATATATATATATATGTATATATATATATGTGTGTATATATATATATATATTATATATATATATATATATATATATGTAATATATATAAGGAAAAAGAAAAAATTAATAATAATAATAAATAAAAACTTGATCACCAATTAAGCTTGTTAGTCGTGCCTTAAGAAACATAACCAGTCACGCCTAAAGGTGGTTGAGTTCTTAGCATTCGTGGCCTAGTTTACTCGAGTTCTTGGACCTTAGGGATGTATCTTCATCTGGTGCCCTAAGACCATCTGGTTTGGGAGTCATCGGTAAAAGACTCACTACATGGGTAAATTAGAAAGCCTAATGAAGCTAAGGGAATAAATAAATGTAAATATATAAATAAATATATAAAAAGGAAAAGAATATATATATAAATAAATGTACCATAGTCTAAGAACAATCCCTCATACATATAGATGTATATATGTTAGGCTTGATACAAAATCTAGTTCTCTCTCTATTTTTGAAAACTTAACCTAAGTTGAGAATGAAACTTCGAATGGAGGCTTATAAAAAAGAAGAAAAAGTTTAGGGTAAACTGAAACCGAAAGATCACTGAAATTCTTGAAAAAAATGGACCATAAACTTTTTTTGAAAAATCACTAACATTTTCTTTTACTTTGGATTTTGTGGGTGCAATCTGCTGAAAACCCTCAGGAGACAACACTCTTCCTCTAGGGTAACCTACAGGTTTAACGGCTTATTGCACCCGCTCAGTGTAATCGTGTCACCTACGAAAGTGGTGTAATAATTTAGTTAGGATTTTTTTTCTCTCTTTTTCTTTGCTCGGGGACGAGCAAAAGTTAGGTATGGGGGTGTGATTGGAGTTCATTTTTGCATCATTTTATACCACCTCACCATGCTTTATGTTAATAAAAATGGAATTTTTATTACTTTTCTCTCTTATTTTTCAGGTCCATTATTTAATGGAGAAGAAGGCCCAAATCTTGAGATTTTTAAGGAATTAAAGAAGTTTTTTAGGAGCCCACAACAAAGAAGCCCAAATCTGGAACGATCCAAGGCATATTCCCCAACTTCTAGAAGCTCCAGTTGGGCACACGCAGCATAACAGAATGTCAGAGAATTCGTTGGCGCAACGGCCAAGATGCTGCCGCGGAAACGCGGCCCTGGCCGCGGAACCGCGACACTTCCTTGGCCGTTGATCAAGCAATTGATCCTACGGCTGTGGTGGGATGTTATCTTCTCCTAAAGCCTATAAATAGACCCCCAGGGCCTCTGTAAAAAAGAGAGGAGAGAATAGCATTTTGTTTAGGCATTTAGTTAGTATTTTCTTTAAGCTCTCTTTAGTCTTCTTGAGTCATTTTCTCCTTCTAGATCCAGAAAAGAGAGAGTGAGGGTGAGAAAGATCTCTGTAATTAAAGAAGTGACAACTCAATACAAAGGCTCAAGCTTTCCTCCTCAATTCTTTCTTATTCTATTGCATTACCTTCAAGTTCATTACTTTCTTGCACTTGTTTTTCTACAATGTCGTCTTGCTTGTTTTTCTTTTTAATGGCTAACTAATCACTAACATGACTAACTAACTTCTAACACTACTAACTACTAACTCTTGGGTGATTGCTAACTCATATGAATCGTTGGATGTTTTTATTTCTAGTCTTGTGATTAACAAATCTTTTATTTCCAATGATGATGAGTAGTGTTTCAATTCTAGTGAATGTTTTGTATCTTCTCTATATGATTCATGTGTGCCTCATTTAGAGCCTTGTCTCTTGAACAAGTGCCTTGATGGAACATGAAGATGGATCACTTTAGTATGCTAACACCTATTGTAAAAGTTTCTTATTTCATGCTAGCTTGTTATAGCTTTGATGGACTAATGAATCTTACATTCTTGCTTAGCATATCTAAGTGTGAATACTTATGTTCCATTATTGAGAGTCTATTGGGAGCCGATGATCTAAGGAGGCCACCTAGCCAAGCTTAGATGAGAACACAACCTCAATTTGGGACAACACTGATTTGACAAAACAAGATGTACTATTGCCAATGAATCTACATGGGCATGAATCACCCGACGAGATTAGTATGTTAGTAGTGTAGAATGTTAGTTAGTCAAACTTTTCTCAACTGAATTTCAAAACTCTTTTCTAAAACTTTCTCATTCTCCAAAATCACCATTTTTCATTCCATTTTCCTCGCTTCCAATTTCCTCTTCTTAACAAAACTCTACAAAAAAATCTTCACTCTCTTTCTACCTAGTTTTGTTTTTTCATTTTTAAACAAAGAAGAACCTTCGTTTTTCTTTTCAAAAACTTCAGCATAAAAATCGTGAATGCTTCCATCGCTAGTCCTCCCTGCGGATACGACCCGTTATATCTTGTGCTACGAACGGTGATTCGAAGGAGTAAAGTAAATCTTCATACATATTCAGAGTTTGATAATCATCACACGGACATAAACAATTTACTCTGAACTCTCGCTCAATTCAATTCCTCCTTTCGAACAATCACCTACTCTCTTTTTTATTCTCCTTATTTCTTTGTTTAACTTTCTTTTCCTTTTTCACAATCACCATCTTCTCCTATCTGCCACTAACATAGCTTTTTCCTCTTTTTTTTTAAAGAACAAAGAAAAACTTTTAAACAGTTTTAGTAACTTGAAAGAAACTTACCAAAAGCATCTAACGCTGTCCCTCTTTGTGGATTATGACCCGCATAGCCACCTGCTATACCCGTAGTATTGAGGAACTTAGCACATGTCATTCTCAATTTCTAAACTCTACTTTTCTGTGCAGGTCTCACCTCAATCATTGACCTAAACCTAGATGACTCCTAAGTGATCGACTGTCTAGGAGAGGGCTATTGAAGTAACTGATCACGAGCTAATTGACCATGTAGGGGAAAAATTCAGTGGAAGGTAAAATTACACCTAGAGGGTGGGTGAATAGGTGTATAACTAATCAAATGAAAATTATAGACAATATAATATGAAATAACACAACTGATCACTCAAAATAAGACTTGAAGCTGGATTTCCCGTGAAGGGATTTGAACTTCTCTTCGTGATTCCTCTAGATAAGAGTTGAGGTGCTCAATTTTAATCGACAAGAATAAATGAATGATAAACAAGTAAATAGAGCCAATAAAGCAATCGCAAACAAAAAGATTTGTTCCAAGATTCGAGCCACCACTCTATGTCCTCGCCTCACCATCGTGAAGGATTTCACTATCCACTATTGGATCCTCCACAAAGGGATCTTATAACAAGGAATTACAACCATTCGGAGTACACAACTCCTCAACTCAATCCTCTGCACCAGAGGCAGCACTAAGCCAATTGAGATAACAAGCTCTGGGTGATCAAGAGATCACAAACACTCTCTTTGCAACTCTCTTACAAAAACCCTATAGAGTAAAATATAAACTTAAAGCTCAAGGATGTAAGTGAGAGTGAAAATCAGAAAAAAGAGATTTAAGAGCAGAAAAACTCAATTAAAACTTTAAAAATACGAGCACAAAAGAAAACTTTAAACTTTTTCACTTTGAAAGCAAAAACTAGATTTTCAATAGAATTTGTTGTTATGAAATATTCAATCCCAATGACCCTTTATATAGGTTTTAGAAAAACACTTTTAGAAAATTTTACCTGATCTAAAAAGGAAGAAATTGACCCTAGAAATTCAACTTTTCACATTTTAAAAGAAACATGTTTAAAAACAGATTTAAAAAACTGGCTGTTAGTGCCAATCTGGCAGACTGTCGGTCGACGGGCCGGTCAAATGGCCATTCAAAAAAAATTGACTGTTGGCTCTCGGCCGACCGGTCGGTCGACCGTGTTTAACCGAGACCAAACTAGTTACAGTCGGTCGATCGCTCGGTCGACAGCAATAAGGGACCGATCAACTAGTCGGTCGATCGAGAATGTGCACAACATGCACACCCCAATTGCCAAAGGTTCAGTCGACCCTTCTGGCCTGTAATAGGCACGGTCGACCGACCTAGGCCAAAAACTGAGTCAAGGTAATTTTTTAAAGATAAAGAAATTTTTTAAAATTTTTGTTTGAATTTTGAAAGAGAGAAAACATGTATAGCCATGAGATACAAGTTCTAAACTGAGATAGAAATTTTTAAGAAAATGTGGAACAAGAATCAAAATCATACTTTTGAAAACGTGCACTTTTGTGTGTGTATATCTTTGAGCCTCAAATTTATTCAACTCTTTATCAAACTAGTTTCTTACAAGGTTCAATCGACTACAAGAATCTTCAAGCGGGCTTCTCTGAAAGTGACGTTTGAGTAACTCTGAGTGCTTTGAGCTATGATCCCATTCTCGAGTACCCTTGAGACATCAACACCTCCTTTAGAGGAAGAAACCTGTTTGATCTTCTTGAACCCTGTTAGATCTTTTTAAACCCTAAAATACACTCTTGAACTTGATTAGTATCAAATAACTTCATTTCCTTTGTTATCATCAAAACAGAAAATCAGAAGTTGTAACCTTTGGGCTAACAATCTCCCCCTTTTGATGATGACAAAACATATGAGCTATTTAAAAGAAAATCTAGAAAAGAGCTTTGTAAAAACTCCCCATCAAGTTATGCTAGCTATCAAGTATAAGATATAAACAACTTATATGGTAAAGGCATTGTATAAGAGCACGATCAAACAAATACCAATAAATACTTCTCCCCTTTTTGTCATACATCAAAAAGGGTAAGCAAAAATAACCAAAAATTAAAACATATGTAGATTTTATCAGAAGGTTAACTCATGAATCAATAATACAAACATTTAGTTCTCCACAAATGAAAGAAAATCTGTTAAAATCAAGTGGCTTAGTAAAAATATCTACTAGTTGAAAATCAGTTGAAACATAATCAATTTCAATATCACCTTTCTTATAGTGATCTCTAAGAAAGTGATATCAAATTTCTATATGTTTTATCTTACTATGTTGATTTGCATTTTTAGTTATATGAATAGTACTAGTATTATCACAAAATATCTTAATATGATCATAATGCAAATCATAGTTAAGTAGAGTATGTTTCATCTAAAGGATTTATGTACAACAAGCGCCGGTCGCAATATATTCCGCCTCAGCGGTTGAGAGGGCTACATAATTTTGTTTCTTGGAAGATCATGAAACAAGACAATTTTCTAGAAACTGACAAGTTCCACTTGTACCTCCCTATCCACTATACAACTGGCATAGTTAGCATCCAAAAAACTTGTCATGAAAAATTGTCTGGTCTTCGGATACTACAAGCCCATTCCAATAGTGCCTTAAGATATCTAATAATGTGTTTTATCACAATCAAGTGGGACTCTTTGGGACAAGATTGGAATCAGCACATAAACATACACTAAACATGCTATCCGGCCTACTAGCCATTAAATAAAATAAACTACCAATAATATTTTTATATAAAGTTTAATGTCTACATTTATATCTTGTTCATCCTTGTCAAGTTTTGTTACGGTAACCATGAGAGTTTTGCTCGTCTTTGCCCCTTCAAGTCCTAATTTTTTTGATGAGTTCCCTTGTGTACCTTGCTTGATTTATAAAAATCCCATCACTCCTTTGCTTGATTTGGAATCCAAGGAAGTAGTTTAGCTCGCCCATCATAGACATCTCAAACTCATTCTTTCTCAAACTCATTCTTCATGCATGATTCCAAATTTTTGCAAAGCGTTTCATTAGTAGATCCAAATATAATATCATCAACATTTGAACAATAAGATATCACTATCTACATGTTTTGTAAACAAAGTGGTATCTATTTTTCCTTTTACAAATCATATGAAATAAGAAATATTGAAAGTCTTTCATACCAAGCTCTAGGAGCTTGTTTTAAACCATATAAAGTTTTGTCTAATTTGAAAACAAAATCCGAATGTGTAGGATCAACAAATCAGGGGGTTGTTCAACATACACTTTCTCTTCAGTAAAACCATTTAAAAATGTGCCTTTGACATTCATTTGAAAAACTTTGAAATCTTTATAGAAGCAAAAGCAAATGTAATCGTATGGCTTCAAGCCGTGCTACAGCGCAAAGGTTTTATCAAAATTGATACCTTCGATTTTGGTATAACCTTGGGCCTCAAACCTAGCTTTATTCCTAACAACATTACCTGACTCGTCCAACTTGTTCCTAAAATTCCTTTTAGTACCAATTGTTGGTCTATCATGGGGTCTAGGAACAAGGTGCCAAACTTGATTGTGCTCAAATTGATTGAGCTCATCTTGCATTGCAAGAAATCAATATGAGTCGCCCTCGGCTTTGAGGATGTTCTTTGGTTCAATATGAGAAATAAAAGCAAAATGGCCGCAAAAATCATGGAGTTTGGAGCGAGTAGTTACCCCTTTTGATACATCATCTATGATGAGTTCCTTGGGATGACTTGTAGCAAATCTCCAATCTTTTGGAAGTGGTAGTGTTGGTGCCACTTCAACCTCTTGAACTTCTCCTTATTTATCAAGCTTTGGCTTATCTTCTTGGATAGGTGAGTCCTTCAAAGTTACTTTTTCCATGTCTTCACCTAAAGAATCAATCTCTACAATATTCTTAACAAAAGCATTAGATTCTTCAAACTTAACATGCATAGATTCTTCGATTGTCAAAGTAGATTTATTGAAGATTCTATAAGCCTTTCTAGTGTTAGAATAACCAACAAAAATAGCTTCAAAAGCTTTAGCATCAAATTTACCTAAGTTATCTTCGGTGTATAAAACAAAATATTTGCATCCAAAAATTCTTAAGTAAGAAATTTTAGGCTTTCTTAAATAGTAAATTTTAAAATAAGTTTTGAAAGTATTCTTAAAAAAATATATTCTATTTGCTATGTAACGTGAAGTGCTTACGGCCTCGACCTATATACATTGAGGGAGTCCGTATTCACTAATCTTTGTCCTAACCATTTCTTGAAGAGTACGATTCTTCCTTTCAATGGCTCCATTTTGTTGTGGAGTTCTACGACAAAATAATTCATGCCTAATTCCATTTTCTTCAGAATAAGTGATAAAAGAATGGTTAATGAATTCACCACCTCTATCACTTCTTATGCGCAAAATCAAAAAACCTTTTTCTTTCTCAACCCTTTTTCTAAAAACATTAAAATACAAAAATGCTTGATCTTTATGTTCCAAAAAGAAAACCCATGTAAAACGAGAAAAATCGTCAACCAATACAAAGACAAAATGATTTTCATTTAAAATCTTGGTTTTAGTAGGCCCAAACAAGTCTATGTGGATTAATTCTAATGGTCTAGATATCATGATATCCTTGATTATTTTGAAAGAGGACTTGGTTTGTTTCCCAAGTTGGCACACATCACAAATGCGGTCATTTTCAAACTTCAAGTAAGGAATACCCTTCACCGATTCCTTAGAGTTAATTCTAGATAGATGATCAAAAGATACATGGCCTAATCTTATATGCCATTACGAAGAATCCTCATCGAAAGTATTTAAACATGTAGCATTACAATCTAAATTTAGCATATCAATAATATATACATTATTTTCTCGAAAGCCAGAAAGAATGCAAGCATCGGTGTTAGCATCTAAATCATTGCAAGAAGAATCATCAAAAAAACTTTAAAATCTCGATCACAAAGTTGACTAATAGTCAAGAGGTTATGCTTGATACCATCAACTAAAACAACATTTTCAATCAATGGAGATGAACCAACTTTAATGTTACCTATACCGATAATGTTACCCTTTGAGTCATCTCCGAAGGTGACAGTGCCACCTTCATGATACCTTAATAGGGTTGCAAATTTATTGAAGTCCTAAGTCATGTGCCTTGAGCAACTGCTATTAAGATACCACTGCTCCCTATGTCTTGGAGCCTTGGTGTGTACTTACATGAAATAATAAAATTGTTGATTTTGGTACCCATATTTTCTTGGGTCCTATGTCGTGAGTACTTTGAACCCAAATTTGATTATTTGAAGTATTTATACGATCAAAATAAAATTTAGCTACGTGACCCTTTTGGCCACAATAAGTACATGAATAGACTCTACCATACATATATGCATGATGTGTATGATGAGCAGGTGAGACATGAGCATGCTAAGTGTGTGATTTAGAAGTGTGAGTATGTATAGTGAAAATACACCTAGAGGGGGGTGAATAGGTGTAGTAGCTAATCTAATGACAAATGATGCGGAATTAAAAACTAATTGCAACACACTATATGTAACCAAAGAGTGTAGCCGAATTCCCCCTAAAGGGCTCTAGTCGATCTCCTCTAGATTCCTCTGAATAAGAGCTGAGGTGCAATACGAAGCTCTATTGATTCAACACAAGTATGAACACACAAGCAATACCAAGCATGTATGAGATATGAATAATATAAAGCAATGCAAGATATAAGTGAGATAGAGTTAGATATAGTGGATCAAACACAAACACCAAGATATGTTTCGAGGTTCGAGGCACTGCTCTACGTCCCCACCTTCACACAGAAGGATTTTCACTAAGTCCACACAGGACCTCTGATTGAGATTTTATAGATTGAAATAAAGTTCAGAATTCTTAGTCTCAATGCGAATCCGCTGTAGCAAGGGCTCAAGCGGGTCGTGATCCTCAGGAAGGATGCGATGAAGCTTTTCGACTCGATTCCTCTGTATGCTTCAAGTAAGAAAAGAGAGATTAGATTGGTGATGAAAATATGAGATTAAAGACGTGGTTTTGCTGATCTTCTACCACAACCCTATTGCAAGTTAAGGAGCTAGATCTTCATCTTAAGATGTAGGTGATTCACCCTAGGTCATTACAAATAATTCAAGCAAGAAAAATCGATACTAGACTTCTAGCAAAGTTACATTAATAAAAGCCAAACTATGGTTCATCCTAACATCTAAGTACAGCCTAATAAAAGACGAATCTTAAATTTATGCCGTCCTAGTTCTTAAGTTTGAAGTCATGAGAGGTCTTTTTAATATGCAACCTATATTAGGAATTCTAGGTATTTGTTTAATCTTCAAGAAAAGTTGTTTTTAACCCTAGGGTTTCTATAGATGTTCATTAATCCGATCTAGACTTAACTGCTCTAGGGTTGCTTTAAGAATCTCAGCAAACCACTAGAGAGAATTAGTTCTTCATTATTTTTTTTTCTTTTCAAATTATTTATATTTTTTATTTTTTATTAATGAGAAAGATTGCAAAATAAAGAAAAGAAAGCAAGAAGAAATCACAGATTGAAAATCAAAGAGATCACAAAAAGAAACAAAATTTGCAGAAATTAAAAGAGAACAAAAGAGTGACCTTTATTTCAGATGAATCTCGGTTACACAATCGTCTCCTTCTTCTCCACAACGAGCATGAAATAAAAATTACAACTTTAAATAAAAGTGGCTAAAGAAAACCTAATCATCTCTGCATGCCCTGTACGTTGCACTTTGCAGGGATATTTATAGTGCAGAAGAAGATAGAGTCCCGGATGAAGTTGTAGACGAAGTCTGGTAGTCAGACTCATCCACTTTGCCGCGCCTTGCCGAGCGTCCGCGGCACTTTTGTGGCTTCTGGCCGCGCGCTTTGGCGCGTGGCCTCTCCTGGTCCGTCCATGTGGGCACCTGCTTCTAGAAGTTGTATCCTGGCCTTTTAATCTGGAGTTTCGAGATAACTTAGTAATCAAGTTACCCTTAAACCAGATTTCTTCAAATCTTCCTCCCACGAATTTTCCTTCTTATCTAGGGTTTTCATCCTCATCCTGCAGGTGTTTAGGGTTGGATAAAATTCTATCCTTCCCTTATCTCTGATATTTGCAACTTTTAGCCCTTGTATTTGCATTTTGACTTCTTGTAATTGCGCTTTTGCACCTGGGCTTCAAACATGGGCTTGGATCTGGGCTTTTGGGCTCTTTAAGCTTTATTTATTATTAAAATAATAATTCGAGGCCTGCACACATTAAATAACAAAATATTAGTAAATGTGCAGTATAATATGAATAAATGTGCGAATATGATGGTAAATATGATGACAAATATGCATTTTTCACTACTATCACACCCCCACACTTATCTTTTTGCTCGTCCTCGAGTAAAAATCAAAAAGAAAGAGAAAAATAACCTAGCTAACTCACTTTCGTAGGAATCACGATTGCACTTAGCACGTGCAACAAGCCGTTAAACCTCTAGGTTACCCTAGAGGACGAGTGTTGTCTCGTGAGGGTTTTCAGCGGATTACACCCACAAAATCCATAAAAAGGAAAATATTTGAATTATTATTGAAGAGACTAAGTAGTCTATAAGTTTTAGGATTATCATTTTTATTCATTCTTCAAACCTGGTCTTTATAAAGTCAATTGTTATTCATTTTAGGTAAGGATTAAAATTGAATTTCTAATATAGTCTTTTTCGTTACCAAAATCATACGCACCCTTGTGAATCTAGGATTCCTTAACTTGGACTCTCATGCCTCTTTATTATTTTATAACATCATCTAATTTTCTTTCGTGTAAGTATCAAGGCTTCTTGAGGCCCTCATACCTAACTAATTGACTATTAGATGTGTTAATTATATATATATATATATATATATATATATATATATATATATATATATATATATATATATATATTGGCATGTATAACTCATCTAATTTTCTTTCGTATAAGTATCAAGGCTTCTTGAGGCCCTCATACCTAACTAATTGATTATTAGATGTGTTAATACATATATTATATTTCTTAGTCTTCTTAGGCTTTCTAATCCACCCATGTAACGAACTTAAAGTCGATGACTCCCAAACCGGTTGGCTTTAGGGCACCAGGTGAGAAAACACCCCGCGGACTCAAATTCGAGTGAACTAGGCCCCAAAACTAAGGACTTTATTTTATTTACTCACCTTTAGGCATGAATACTTATGCTTCTTGAGGCACATGTATCAGCTTAATTGGTGATTTTTTTTCTTTTTTTTTTATGAGGCACAAGGTCTTTGTCTTAGAATCCTAGATATGCATTAGGTATGCACATTTCATTAAGGTAAAAATCAAGACTAATTATTTATTCAATTTCTCCTCCTATACCTAAAATTTAAACAATTTATTTATTTTGACCAAGTTTTTAGAAATCCTAATCATGATTTTCCTAATTCTTAAAACTAACTTAGATTTCTTTCAAAAATAAGTCAAAGTATTATCCTTTTTATAACATTTTTTTTATTTTTTATTATTTTTTTTATATTTTCAATTATTTTTTTTTTTTTATATTACATACCCTTCCCCCACACTTGTTTCATGCATTGTCCCTAATGTATGAATGAAATGTATGGATGCATGAACTGGCAGAAAGATATAATCACCGATACAGTGGGTCAAAAAGACCCATCGCCGCATTAGCTTCCGGCACAGACTCCAAAAAGATTTTAAGACGTTGACCATTTACCTTGAATGAATTGCCATTTTTGGGATCGTAGATCTCTATGGCTCCGTGTGGAAACACCGTCTTAACAATGAATGGTCCTGTCCATCTTGACTTCAATTTGCCGGGAAAGAGATGAAGTCTAGAGTTGTAGAGTAAAACTTTTTGTCCTTGGACAAAAGTTTTTCTCGTGATGAATTTATCGTGAAAAACCTTAACTCTATCCTTCGCAATCTTTGCATTCTCGTATGCATCATTCCTCAACTCCTCTAGTTCAGAAATTTGTAATTTTCGAAACTCACCGGCCTTATCTAAATCGAAATTTAGCTGCTTAATTGCCCAAAGGGCCCGGTGCTCTAGCTCGACAGGAAGGTGGCAAGCCTTTCCAAAGACCAGTCTGTAGGGAGACATTCCTAGAATCGTCTTAAAGGCAGTCCTATATGCCCATAGGGCATCCACCAGTTTGGTGGACCAGTCCTTCCTATTCTGATTCACAGTCTTCTCCAAAATGAGCTTGACTTGCCTATTAGAAACTTCTACCTGCCCGCTAGTTTGAGGATGGTAGGGCGTAGACAACTTGTGGGTAATGGCATATTTTCGCATAAGAGCTTCAAAAGTTCTATTGCAAAAATGTGTGCCATTGTCGCTAATGATGGCTCGAGGGATTCCAAAGCGTGAGATGATATTATCTTTCAAGAATTTGACAACAACTTTGTTGTCATTTGTCTTGCAAGGGACAGCTTCTACGCACTTTGACACGTAGTCTACGGCCAACAAGATGTACTGGTGCCCAAACGAATTAGGGAAGGGTCCCATAAAATCAATGCCCCATACGTCGAAAAGTTCTACTTCTAGAATGGGATTTAGGGGCATCATATTTCGTTTGGAAATTCTTCCTATCATTTGACATCTTGTGCAAGTTTTGCAATACTCAAATGCGTCTCTAAACACAGTTGGCCAATAAAAGCCACTTTGCAGAATTTTTCGGCAGTTTTGCGGGGACCAAAATGTCCACCGCAAGCGAACTCATGACAAAAAGCTAGCACGCTTCTAGTCTCCTCGTCGGGGACACATCTCCTAATGATTTGGTCGCTACAATATTTGAAAAGATAAGGATCTTCCCACATGTAATACCGAACTTGAGACAAGAATCGGTATCTATCCTGTTTAGACAACTAGGTGGTGTTTGGTTTGTGACTAAGTAATTTACTATGTCAGCAAACCATGGCTCCTTAGAGATGGCTAGAAGTTGCTCATCAGGAAAATTATCATTGATGGGCAGCTCGTCAGAAGGTGCGTTTGGCACACGAGAGAGATGGTCAGCTACGACATTTTCGACACCTTTTTTATCTCGAATTTCGAGATCGAATTCTTGAAGGAGAAGGATCCAACGAATGAGTCGGGCATTCGCATCTTTTTTAAGCATAAGGTATCGAAGAGCAGAATGGTCAGTGAAAATCGTGGTCTTGGTCCCAAGTAGGTATGGGCGGAATTTCTCCAAAGCGAACACTACTGCCAAGAATTCCTTCTCGGTTGTAGTATAGTTCATTTGGGCGTCATTGAGCATCCTACTCGAATAATAGATCACGTGTTGCTTGCTGTCCTTACGCTGTCCTAAGACAGCACCTATCGCAAAATCTGAGGCATCGCACATGATCTCAAAAGGCTTGGACCAGTCCGGAGGTGAGATGATAGGAGCAGAGATAAGCTCCATTTTCAATTTCTCCCATGCACTATGGCACCTATCATCAAAGATGAAGGACACGTCTTTAGCTAGAAGGTTTGTAAGGGGTCTAGCAATTTTGCTAAAGTCCTTAATGAACGTACGATAAAATCCGGCGTGTCCTAAGAAAGACCGAATGTCCTTCACGCATCGCGGAAGTGGAAGTCTCGCTATGATCTCCACCTTGGCCTTGTCTACCTTAATCCCTTCCCTAGATATCTCGTGACCTAGGACAATCCCATGTTGCACCATGAAGTGACACTTTTCCCAATTTAGGGTCAAGTTCTTTTTGGTGCACCTACTCAGCACTAGCTCCAAGTGATGGAGACACTGGTCAAACGAATTTCCATAGACGGAGAAGTCGTCCATGAAAATTTCTAAAAAACGCTCAACCATATCAGAAAACAGGCTTAACATACAACGTTGGAATGTGGCGGGGGCATTGCACAAGCCGAAAGGCATTCGACGGTAGGCAAATGTCCCAAATGGACACGTGAACGTTGTCTTCTCTTGATCCTCCGGCGCTATAGGAATTTGGTTATACCCTGAATAACCGTCCAAAAAGCAGTAATACTCATGACCTGCTAATCTTTCCAACATTTGGTCAATGAAAGGGAGGGGAAAATGATCTTTCCTAGTGGCTGCGTTCAACTTGCGGTAGTCTATGCATACTCTCACCTTGGTAGGCAATCGTGTTTGCACTAACTCATGCTTGTCGTTCTCTACCACAGTAAAACTAGACTTCTTAGGGACCACATGCATTGGGCTAACCCATTCGCTATCGGAAATGGGATAAATGATCCCATTATCTAACAGTTTCACTATTTCGGCGTGTACAGCCTCCTGCATGAGTGGGTTTAGCCTACGCTGTGGATCCCTCTTCGGTCTAACCCCTTCCTCTAGATGGATACGATGCTGGACTATCGTAGGGCTCAGTCCCTTGATATCTGCCATAGTCCAACCAATGGCTTCCCTATGTCTCCTAAGGGTTGCCAGCAGGTCCTCCTCTTGCCTATTGGTCAAATTAGATGCAACTATGACCGGTAACGTCTCTTGTTCACCTAGGTAGGCGTACTTAAGATGTTTGGGCAAGGCTTTTAACTCCAAAGAAGGAGTTGGCTCGATGGGTGGAGGAGTTAAGCTAGAATCTCCCATCTCTATAGAACTCAGATTTGATTCCCATTCGATCTCATCAAGACTGATATCACTTGTTTCTAACTTTCCTCTTCCTCTGACTTAAATATGATCTCATCATTATGCTCACTCGTCATGTTCTCAATGGAGTTAACCTCAAAGGGTTGGTCGGTCACATCGTAGGGATGCTTACCTAGGTTGAAAACATTGACTTCCTTGGTCATATCCCAAAAGTCAGTCTCATGGAACCGTTTCTACAATTTATAATTGCATTAGCGGTTGCTAGGAACGGTCTTCCTAAGATAACGGGAGTTTGGGACCTAGGATTAGACACAGGTTGTGTCTCTAAGACAATGAAATCGACCGGGTAAATGAATTCTCCAACCCGTATGAGAACATCATTGATCTCTCCCTTTGGAACTTTGATAGAGCGGTCAGCCAACTGAATAGTAACTTGGGTCGGGTTGAGTTCACCTAATCCAAGTTGTTGATACACGGAGAAAGGGAGCAAATTGATGCTGGCTCCTAAATCGAGGAGTGCTCGATTGATTTCGGCTCGACCTATGGTGCAAGAAATGGTGGGGCAACCTGGGTCCTTATACTTGATAGGGATCTGGTTGGACAGTAGCTCACTAATGTTAGTGGCTAGAAAAACCTTCTTAGGCACATTAGTATTTCTTTTCTTGGTGCACATGTCCTTAATGAATTTGGCATAACTAGGGACCTGTTGGATTGCATCAAGAAGTGGAATGTTGAGCCTAACTTGATTGAACACCTCTAATAATTTCTCCATGTGTGCATTGTTGTTGCTTCTAAGCCTATTTGGAAATGGAGCTATAGGCTGGTGCAACTGATCTGCTGACTTTTCAGCTTCAGTTTCCTTGGGACTGGATGGAGAAGGAGTGGAGCTAGATGGAATGGAAGTGGAGCTAGATGGAATGGATGGCTGAGATGGATCCGATGGCATAGATACTTGATTATCAACTTGTTTCCCAGATCTGAGTGTATGAACCATGTGACACTGATTTGGGTCTTGAGCCTCATTGGCTGGCCTAGGATTCCTAGGATTTGGCAATGGTTGACTCGGTAGGGTACCCCTCTGTCTCTCTTGCTGGTTCAATTGGAGCTCTATCCTACTTAGGACTTGAGCCAGCATGTCTTGGCTTTTGACTAGGGTATCCACCTTTCTTTCCAAATTTGAAAGTCTTGTCTCCATTTGTGAATTTGGGAAGACGGTGGAGGATTTTGACTAGGGAAATTTTGTTGATAGGGCGGATTTTGGAAGTTGTTGGAGAATTTGGGCCTCACTTGATCATTGTTGCTTGGGCCCCATGAAAAATTGGGATGGTTTCTCCAACCGGGATTGTAGGTGGGTGCATAAGGATTGTTGGCGGGCCTTGTGAAGGCCGCACTCATATGTTCGGGCAAGCTTTGATGCGCGATGAAAACAGGACATTCCTTGAACACATGGTTCATATTGACAATAAGTACAGCCCGCCGAAGATGTTGGGCTGACTTGGTTCACAGAGACTGGCTCTTTCGTTTCAAGAGCCTCTAGTCTACGCATAACAGCAGCTAACTTAGCATCGGTTGCTACGTTGGCCTCAATGGAATGGATACCTCCTTTAGAAGAAATAGGGTCATTAGTCCTAGATTTTTCAGGAGTAGGGTCCCATTGGATGGATTTTTCAGCTAATTCCTCAAACAATGTCCATCCTTCATCTTCATTCTTTTGCAGAAATCCTCCTTGACACATGGATTCTAACAGTGTTTTAGTAGAATAATCTAATCCATCATAGAGAACTTGGCAAAGTCGCCATTTCTCTATCCCATGGTGAGGACATTGGGCAAGGAGATCCTTAAAACGCTCGAAGTATTTCCAAAAAGGTTCATTGGCTGTTTGCTTAAACTGGAGGATATTCTTTCTAATCAGTGCAGTCTTGTGAACGGGATAAAATTTCTTTAAGAAGGCCTTAATGAAATTATCCCAAGAAGATATTGAACCGGCCTCTAGACTGTAGAGCCATTTCTTTGCTAAATCCTTCAAAGCAAAGGGGATAAACCTAAGTTTGATAGCATCGTCTCCTAACTTAGGTATATTCATCATTTGACATACTTCTTCAAATTCCCTTATGAAGAAGTATGCATCCTCAGATTCAAGTCCATGAAATTTTGGAAGAGTGTTGATGTATTGTGGTTTGAGTTCATAAGGGTCAACACTTTCGATAGTGAGCTGGATGCAAGAAGGAAGAGAGGTTCTAATAGGATAGAACCTATCTTGGAGTGACTGTGGTTGTGCCATGTGTGAGTCGGGCTTGAGCTCGGGTGGTGAACTAGTTCTAGTTAGCCTGGATGTAAGTGGGTCTCTCGACCAAGCGGTCATGCACAATCAGCAAACAAGTTCACCCAATCAATCAAAAAAAAAAGAAAAACAATAAAAAATCCTAATCTAGGGTAAGCCTTGACCTAGACGACTCCTAACTTTAGACTGTCCTTAGGAGGTCTACTGTCGACGTTAACCACAAGCTAATCGGCCAGGTAGGTGGCAAGACCGGTGGGAGGTTTTCCGTCAGAGACGTTCCTTAATTAAATAACCACCGTTCTTCGAGCTTTCGGCCCTCAATCCCCTGCCTAGACACCGATTTGACAAGAGTTAATTTCGAACAATTTTCCTCCTTCGGTCAATCTCCTATTGAGTCCGAGTTAACCTAGGGCAAACGTCTAGTCAAATTTTACTTAAGGTTAGGGTTGTGAGTGTGACGGATATGATTTGTGGGCCAAGGAAGGGTGATGAAATCCCCACCTTATCTTGCTTATGGGTTATGCCCTTAAGATGAATTAGTGTACGTGTAAAGCGGTAGAAAAGTAATCACTCAAGAAAGCAGTAAACAACCAAGAGTGTTTCCTAATCTATATGCTATGCAAACGTACCTTGTCGCCAGCACTCTTCAACAGAATTAAAAAAATGTAAATAGACACGTGCCCTAAATGCAAGAGTCTAAAATTTTTTTTTTATTTTCAACAAATGGGTTAATGTTATTAATTAGCAGTTGCAGAGTGATCACAGAGAAATAATGTCACAGCAGAAAATAGAATTTTGCACTGCAGAGCAACCTGCAGAAAAATGTATCAGTAGTCCACTACAATTGCCGCGGATTCGCGGCTTTTGTCGCGTTTCTGCGGCAAAGTTGTAGGTCCAGGTGCTCTGCCTTCGAGGGCAGAGGCACTGGATAGCTATATGTGCTTTCTGCTGCTCTATTTTTGTTTCCTGTTCTCTGTACCTGCAACAGAAAAGAAAGAATGATTAGAACGAGGAAATCGTGCCGTTCCTTCCCGGCAACGGCGCCAAAATTTTGATTGAGATTTTATAGATTGAAATAAAGTTCAGAATTCTTAGTCTCAATGCGAATCCGCTGTAGCAAGGGCTCAAGCGGGTCGTGATCCTCAGGGAAGGATGCGATGAAAGCTTTTCGACTCGATTCCTCTGTATGCTTCAAGTAAGAAAAGAGAGATTAGATTGGTGATGAAAATATGAGATTAAAGACGTGGTTTTGCTGATCTTCTACCACAACCCTATTGCAAGTTAAGGAGCTAGATCTTCATCTTAAGATGTAGGTGATTCACCCTAGGTCATTACAAATAATTCAAGCAAGAAAAATCGATACTAGACTTCTAGCAAAGTTACATTATTAAAAGCCAAACTATGGTTCATCCTAACATCTAAGTACAGCCTAATAAAAGACGAATCTTAAATTTATGCCGTCCTAGTTCTTAAGTTTGAAGTCATGAGAGGTCTTTTTAATATGCAACCTATATTAGGAATTCTAGGTATTTGTTTAATCTTCAAGAAAAGTTGTTTTTAACCCTAGGGTTTCTATAGATGTTCATTAATCCGATCTAGACTTAACTGCTCTAGGGTTGCTTTAAGAATCTCAGCAAACCACTAGAGAGAATTAGTTCTTCATTATTTTTTTTTCTTTTCAAATTATTTATATTTTTTTTATTTTATTTAATGAGAAAGATTGCAAAATAAAGAAAAAGAAAGCAAGAAGAAATCACAGATTGAAAATCAAAGAGATCACAAAAAGAAACAAAATTTGCAGAAATTAAAGAGAACAAAAGAGTGACCTTTATTTCAGATGAATCTCCGGTTACACAATCGTCTCCTTCTTCTCCACAACGAGCATGAAATAAAAATTACAACATTAAATAAAAGTGGCTAAAGAAAACCCTAATCGTCTCTGCATGCCCTGTACGTTGCACTTTGCAGGGATATTTATAGTGCAGAAGAAGATAGAGTCCCGGATGAAGTTGTAGACGAAGTCTGGTAGTCAGATTCATCCACTTTGCCGCGCCCTTGCCGAGCGTCCGCGGCACTTTTGTGGCTTCTGGCCGCGCGCTTTGGCGCGTGGCCTCTCCTGGTCCGTCCATGTGGGCACCTGCTTCTAGAAGTTGTATCCTGGCCTTTTAATCTGGAGTTTCGAGATAACTTAGTAATCAAGTTACCCTTAAACCAGATTTCTTCAAATCTTCCTCCCACGAATTTTCCTTCTTATCTAGGGTTTTCATCCTCATCCTGCAGGTGTTTAGGGTTGGATAAAATTCTATCCTTCCCTTATCTCTGATATTTGCAACTTTTAGCCCTTGTATTTGCATTTTGACTTCTTGTAATTGCGCTTTTGCACCTGGGCTTCAAACATGGGCTTGGATCTGGGCTTTTGGGCTCTTAAGCTTTATTTATTATTAAAATAATAATTCGAGGCCTGCACACATTAAATAACAAAATATTAGTAAATGTGCATTATAATATGAATAAATGTGCGAATGTGATGGTAAATATGATGACAAATATGCAATTTTTCACTACTATCAACCTCCGACACAGGGAACCTCCACCGAGGAATTTGCAAGTACAAGGTAACGAGTACACAACTCCTCTCTCAAACACAACCACCTTTACACAAGAGGCAAGGCACAAAGCCAAAACAACAATCACCTCTACGCAAGAGGGATAAAGGCACAAAACCAAACTCTACCACAATCACCTCTACACAAGAGGGATAACCACAAATCCAAAACTCAATCACCTCTACACTAGAGGGATAGGCACAAAGCCAAAGCAAAGGAAAGATGACAACTCTTGGTGATCACAATAGACCACAAATAATTTTCCACAAAAATAAGTTCCTATAGATAGGATAGATATGATAGCTCAAGTGTGAGAAAACAAGGCGTTTGGAAATCAAAATCACAAAGAAGATACTTGGGAAAAAATACTAGAATGAAATAGAAATGAATATCAAAACAATTTCCTAAAGACTCTCTTTTCTTTGATTTATCCAACCCTTGAAAACAAAATAAAAATAAATCTTTTTGGCACAAAAACTCTTCTAAAAACTTGCTGCAAACTCTTTTAAAGATGGAAAATAGCTCTCTAGATTCTTGTTGAAAAAACAACCAAGAGATGGCTTATTTATAGCCACTCAAAGAAAAGAGCCGTTGCAGCCAGGAAAAGCCCAGAATGCCCTTCTGGTCGACCGGCCCAACGGTCATTTTTTTTTACCGTTGTGCCTCTGGTCGCCCGCCCGGTCGACCGGGCACAGCCGTCGGTCGACCGCCAGGTCGACCGGCAGTACCCGAGAGTTGGGTACTTTCAGTCGGTTGACCGCGCGGTCGACCGGCCTACTTAGCTAGTCCTTTGTGTACGTTTCGTGCGTATCGGTCGACCGGTCCAGTCGATCGACCCCTGGTCCGGTCGACCATCCGATCGATCGCCAGTGGGATCTGGCTGCTATTTCAGAACTTTAAATATAGGTATTTTAATTCCAATAAAATCACATAAAATCCTATAAATTTCACAAAAATAAGTTCTTGTTAGATCTTTGAATAACAAATATGTGTGACCAAAAATCAAAACATATTACAAACTATTTGAACTATTTTTGTGATATAAAATATTTGGCTTTAAACAAAAATCATATTTTCGAAAACCAAACTTTGAAATGGAAATCTGATTTTTCTCAAACTTTTATAAATACAAAAAAAAGATATTTAAAGTCTTTTGAAGCATATTTTGTATGGATAGAATCCAATACACATGTTTATGATATATCTATGTTTTTGACATGAAATCCAAAAATAAGTTTTGTTAATTACAAAACTCTAAACAATGAATAAGATCATCAAAATAAGTTTTTCTTAGTATATGAAGCATTTATGTATATAGATGAAATCTAATATACATTAAACCATGTAAACTTGTTTTGATTCTATCTATTCATGAAAACCATACATTTATTCAAAATTCAAAACTGGTTAAACCGAAAACCAAATATATTAAACTTGTGTGTGTGTGTGAACTTGAGCATATCAACACTAGTCTATCTATACACAAGATCTAAACAAACCGAAGTCTTCTTGTCGATCCTCATCTTCAAGATGACCCAATCCAAACACGATTAAAGAGCTTAACTCCAACCGAGTACTAGATGCGATCTTGACACACGAGCTCTTGAATCTACATGAGTTAGCTCCAAAACTTCTTTGTTGAAGCTAAACACCTACTAATATCTTAATCAATAACTGAAACTATATAAATACAAGATTATTAGTAAACTAACATTCATAAGTTAGTCATCATCAAAACTAAGGTAAAAGGCCTCTGGGCCAACAATCTCCCCCTTTTTGATGATGACAAAACTTATGAGGTTATATATATGCATCCATTATGGATAGGCTTTCTAGAAGCTCCCCCTAAACATATGCATGATCGATAAACATATAAAAATATGCAATGAAGCTCAAGACACCAATAAAACAAGATATATGCATAAACACATAGTAAAACATACATATATAAACCTGAATTCTTCTTCTCCTTTTTGTCACTTATCAACAAAGGGGTGAAGACAAACCAACAATAAACATATTTTAAACAGAATCTTGATACTAATGAACACAATCAATTGAAAGAACTAATTGAAGAAACAATCTTTTTATGAATTGATACCAATAAAAGGATATGGTATCAATTGAAAGTAAACACCAAATTTTAGGTAAACACTATATTCATTTTGCAATAAGGATATCAATTTGAAAATAATACCAATTTAAAATTATTGATACTAATATTAAAAATGTAAACATATACCAAAAGCAAAATATTTTTCATTATAAAGACTGGGAGTAAGATACCAATTGAAAAGTAAAACCAAAATAAGAATTTTTCTTCCCCTTTATGAAATACCAATAAAAATAATGCATAAGCTTGTATATAATACGGATTGAAAAATAATTGACATTAAGAACTAAATCAAGCTTAGCAAGAAATGATTTGTGCTAAAACTGTATAGCATATATGTTTAAAGCACAAGAAAACATCTATATGTATGTATCAGAGCAATATAATGTTACTTTAGATATGATCTATACATATATAGAAAACATGAGTATACTAAATGAATTTTGATACCAATTGAAATCAATTTTAGTTGACAAAACAAATGTTCGTACCACTTGTAGACAAAAAATTTTAAGATACCAATAGTAGATGGATATCAATAGAATGTGAAATTAATACCAATTATAAGTACCAATTGAAATGAAGTATGAAATACATTTTGATACAAAAAAATATAAATACCAATTGTAAATAAATGCGAAAGCTTGTAAAGCTACCAATTAATATTTAGAAATAAATCAAGTTTAGCATAAACAATTTTGTGTTTTATAAAGATGTTGCAAAATAAGCACAATGAAGATCATATATATGTATGTATGTGAATGAAAATACCAATTGAAATTGATACTAATTAAAATTTAAAGCATACATATATAAGAAACAAATATGAGTATACAAAAATAAAATTCCTTGAAGATCAAGTGTATAACTCATAACTATCACCCTATTCATGCACAAGTTTTAAAAGTATTCAATAAGGGTATGCAAGTCATGGTCGCCCATCCAGCCGCCCTTAAATTGTAGGGATTTTTAAAAATCATGATTTGAAAATATTTTAGCATGATTTTGAAATACTCTACCAATTGAAGAATCAAGAAATCATCAAGACTAAATACGCTTCAAGGTATTTGTATGTTTTGTTGAAACTAAAAGTATACATACATATCCCAAACATAAATGAGCCAAAAAAAAATTTGCATTAAAAGCAAGTGACTCTAGGTTAGACATGTATATCCAATAGTCTTAGACAAAATTAACATATACATGAAGATAAATACATTTTTATGAACAGTACAAAAATAGGAAAAACAAGTAAAGATACAAAAAATCAAAAAACTAGGTTATACAAGTACATCCAATGAGTACAAATGAGCAATAAAGTACAAACAAATGATAAACAAATGTGGCACATTAGTTGTACAAGTATAAGCATAAGTTTTAATAGAAGTTCCATTTAAACATGTAATCAAAACATGAAGTGCAAAATCATAAACAAACATGATCATTGGGCAAATGCACTTGCTTTTAGAGCTAGGATATACACAATAACTAAATTATAGTGAAAACACAAAATATAAATCCATATAAATATAGGTGTATCTCAAGTACTAGTTATGTATATCTCAAGTCTAATTATCATTGCATTTTAATCATAATGAACATGGAAAACACGAAAAACAATATATGCTAAAAACATTCATATAAAAGCATGTAAACAAGATGGGAGTTAGAGATAGTTACCAAAATTATTAGCGCTAATTTCTATATCTCCAAACCATGGTGGTCCTTCCACCAACATCCTTGAAGGTGATGCATCCAATGTAGTGTCCATCAAGCACAAATGCATCCACCAATAAGGCACCAATGCCTCTCACGTCATGTGAGAGCCCACACCTACATCAAATATAATAGGGGTGGATTTTGGTACCCATACCTTATTGGGTCTATGGGGGTTAGCACCTTTCCTAGCCCAAACAAATTTGTTTGCAAAATTTGAATCATGCATTCTATCATAACAAAACTTTGCAAGGTGGCTCGTACGTCCACAATGTGTACAAGTGTACACATGAGCATACATGGTGTCATGTGTGGGAGCATGAGAAGCATGTGTATGCCGTGAATGGTGTGCATGAATATGAGGTGCATGTTTCTTGCGAAACATGGATTCCAATTTCTTGCGATCCATAGCACATTGGCTCAGAGTGGAGCCCAAACAATTAACACTCTTCTTTAACATAATTATATCATTTTCAACATTAGAACATGAAGTGGAGCATGCATTCTTTTCAATAGATGGTGATTCTATAGTAGCATGACAAATATAAGCATCGAAATCATTTTTCAAAGAGGTGTTTTCTTTTGAAACTAAATCTAGCTCTTTTGAAATTGAAACAATTTTATTTTTCAAAGAATCATTCTCTTTTAAAACAAATTGAAGTTTTAAAGACAAAATCTCATTTTTCTTTAAAACAATGTCAAAAACATTTCTATTTTTCAAATTTTATTTTCCTTTAAAATAAGGTCAAATTGGGTTTTCATGTAATCTCTTTCACTTGAAATCTAACCCTCTCTTGTAAAATCATATCTAGCTTAGAAGACAAATTCTAATTTTCTTCGTTTAATTTAAAACTTTTCTTTTTTAAAAGTTTATATTTTTCTAGCAAGTTTTCACAAAATAATGAAAGTTCTTCATTTAAGGCATCGGCATCCATATTGTCATCACCTGAAGAACTAGCATTATCATCTAGTTGAGTATCTAGTTTACCTCAAGGGAGTCTTTCCCTTCGACCATGAAGCAAGCTTGGTCGGCTCATCTCCACTAGATTCTTTCTCCACATAATTTATCGTTTGTTGTTTGAGAGAGGTCAAAGTATTCCACACTGCAAAAACGGAATTACAATGAGAAATAAAAGAAAGATGATCTTTGCTAAGAGTGTGCCTAAGTGCCTCTAAGGCTTGTGCATTGGCTTCTATATGCTTGTCATTATCAAGATAAGATTTCTTAGTAGTGGCAAGGTAAACAAGCATTCCTAGGGCTTTAAGGTATATGAACATCTTTACTTTCTAAATATCAATGTTGGTAACATCATACATGGAAGGGGACATGAAATCCATGAGTGTATAAACTATATGTGTGCAAATGCAAATGTAGATTAGCAAGCTAAGATCTCACTCCTAGGTGGTTAAACTTAATATCAGGAGTGTAGACTCTGATATTAATTGAAAATACGCCTAGAGGGAGGGTGAATAGGTGTAGTAGCAATCTAATGACAAATGATACGGAATTAAAAACTAATTGCAACACACTATATGTAACCAAAGAGTGTAGCCGAATTCCTCGTGAAGGGCTCTGGACTATCTCCTCTAGATTCCTCTGATTAAGAGTCGAGGTGCTATATGACGCTCTCTTGGTTCAACACAAGTATGAACACACAACAATACCAAGCATGTATGAGATATGAACTAAAGCAATTGTAAGATATAAGAGAGATAGAGTTAGAGATAGTGGATCAAACACAATCACCAAGATATGTTTCAAGGTTCGAGCCACTGCTCTATGTCCCCGCCTTCACACAGAAGGATTTTCACTAAGTCCACACAGGACTTTCCACACAGGGAACCTCCACCGAGGAATTTGCAAGTACAAGGTAAGGAGTACACAACTCCTCTCTCCAACACAACCACCTCTACACAAGAGGCAAGGCACAAGCCAAAACAACAATCACCTCTACACATGAGAGATAAAGGCACAAAGCCAAACTCACCACAATCACCTCTATGTTGGCCCAGAGGCCTTCCACTCTAGTTTTGATGATGATTAACTCATGTAGTTATGTGTACTAATAATCTTGTGATTTTAGTTTCAGATCATTAATCAAGATATTAGTTGGTGATTAGCTTCAACAAGATGGTTTGGAAGCTTTCACATAGTGATTCAAGAGCCCGGACGTCAAAGATGATATATAGCACTCATTGGAGTCAAGCTCGGTGGATCACGAAGTTTTGGATCGAGTCGGCTTGGAGACGGCGCTCTACAAGAAGACATCGGTAACATAGTTTTTATTTTTGTGTTTAGATCCAAATTGTAAAGATTAGAATAGTATGATATGCTCAAGTTCACAATACACACACGTTTCATGTTTTGGTTTTCAGTTTTTGGTTTAACCGATCTTGGTTTCTTGAATAGATAGATCAAAACAAGTTTACATGGTTTAATGTATATTAGATTTGTTCTATATACATGCATGCTTCAACTATTTAAAGAAACTTAGTTTGATAGTCTATTTCATGTGTTTTATGTTTTGGTATTTCTAACAAAACATATTTTTTGAATTAAAGTCAAAAACATGGATATATATATGTTTCTTGTATATTGGATTTCTATCCGTATACAACTTGCTTCAAAGTGTTTAAATATCATGTTTTTGTATTTGGATGAGTTTTGAACAAAACGTATTTTCTATTCAAAAAAATTCAAGTTTTAGAATATACGGTTTTTGGTTTTTGGCAAAATTTCTATAACACAAACATGGTTCATAATGTTTGAAATTTGTGTTGAAATTTTTAACACAAGTTTATATTTCAATGTAAAATGATAAAACTATTTTTGTGTAATTTTAGAGATTTTATGGAAATTTATTGGATAATAAATTACATGTTTTTCAGACCTGAACTAGCTCTGCCAGGCTAGGTTGGTCGACGGACGGTCGACCGGACCATATAGCCGGTCGACTGTACAGGTCGACCGACGTGCACGGATACGTGCACGCTGGCTGCCCATGAGCCGGTCGACCGACTGAGAGCAGGTTGCTCTCTGTTTGTCACGGTCGACCGAGCGGTCGACCGGCCAGAGAGCCGTTGCTCTCTGGTTCTGGAGACGGTCGACCGCCCGGTCGACCGGTAGCTGCCACGGTCAAATGTGACCGTTGGCCGGTCGACCGACCGGTCGACCGTTAGGCCATTTCTGGTAGAATCTGCTGCCAACGGCTATATTTTTCTGGGGGCTATAAATACCCCATTTATGGCCAGTTTTCTCTAAGAGTTTTTGGACGAATTTTCTGAGCTTTCTCTAGTGTTTTCACAGCAATCAAAAGAAGTTTTTGGGCTTTAAATTGAACAATCTATTTGGTGTTTTTGCTAGGGTTTTGGAAAATCAAAGAAAAGGGTTTTTGGGAAAAGAGTTTTGATTCAACTTCTATCTCTTGATTTCTAGTTTTTCCCAAGGATTTTCTTTGTGATTTTGATTTCCATTCCTTTGGTTTTCTCCACACTTGAGCTACATCTACTTTCTTATTCTATAGGATCTTTGTGTGGGAGAAAGAAATTGTTTGTGGTTGTTTGTTAGACCACCAAGTTGTAAACCCAATCTTTTCTTGGCTTTGTGCCTTTGGGTTGTATCCCTCAAGTTGTGAGGTGATCCTTGTGTTGCTTTGTGCTAATCCCTCAAGTTGTGAGGTGATTGTTTGTTGGCTTGGAGTTGTGCCTCAAGGAGGAGGTTGTGTTTGTAAGGAGAGGAGTTGGGTACTCATTGTAATTGTTATTGCCCAAATCCTCGGTGGAGGTTCCCTTTGTGGGAGTCCTTTGTGGACAAGCTAGTGGACTTTAAATCCTTCTGGGTGAAGGCGGGGATGTAGAGCTGGGTGCTCGAACCTCGAAACATATCTTGTTGTTTGCGCTTGATCCCTTGACTCTTACTCTCTCTCTCTCTCTTTACTTTGTGCCTTGCATTATTTCACATTGTTCATTCATAATTATATGCTTGGCTTGGTTGTGTGCATCACTTGTTGCTTGCATTCTTGTGTAATTGCAATTAGTTTTTAAATTTCGCATTTAGTTCAATAGATTAGCTTTATCACCTATTCACCCCCTCCTCTAGGTGATTTCACTCTACACAAGAGGGATAACTACAAATCCAAAACTCAATTACCTCTACACTAGAGGGATTGACACAAAGCCAAAGCAAAGGAAAGATGACAACCCTTGGTGATCACAATAGACTACAAACAATTTTTCCCATAAAAAGAAGATCCTATAGATAGAATAAGTATGATAGCTCAAGTGTGAGAAAATAAGGAATTTGAAAATCAAAATCTTCACTTGGGAAAAAATACTAGAATGAAATAGAAATGAAGATCAAAACCAATTTCCTAAAGACTCTCTTTTCTTTGGTTTTTTCAACCCTTGAAAACAAAAATAAAATAAATCTTTTTGGCACAAAAACTCTTCTAAAAACTTGCTACAAAACTCTTGTAAAGATGGGAAAATAGCTCTCTAAATTCTTGTTGAAAACAGCCCAAGAGATGGCTTATTTATAGCCTCTCAAAGAAAAGAGCATTGCAGCCAGGAAAAGCCCAGAATGCCTTTCCGGTCGACTGGCCAGTCGACCAGCCCAACGGTCATTTTTTTGACTGTTGTGCCTCCGGTCGACCGGGCACAGCCGTCGGTCGACCGCCCAGTCGATCGGCAGTACCAGAGAGTTAGATACTTTCAGTCCGCCGACCGCGCGGTCGACTGGCTTACTTGTCTGGTCCTTTGTGCATGTTTCGTGCACATCGGTCGACCGGTCCTTGGTCCGGTCGATCGTCTGGTCGGCTGCCAGTAGGATCTGGCTACTATTTCAGAACTTTAAATATAGGTATTTTAACTCCCATAAAATCCATAAAATTCTATAAATTCAACAAAAATAAGTTCTTTTAGATCTTTTAATAACAAATATGCGTGACCAAAAATCAACACATATTACAAAATTTGAACTATTTTTGTGATATAAAATATTTGGCTTTAAATAAAAATCGTATTTTTCTGAAAACCAAACTTTGAAATGGAAATCCGATTTTTCCCAAACTTGTAAAAATACAAAAACAAGATATTTAAAGTCTTTTGAGGCATATTTTGTATGGATAGAATCCAATACGAATGTTTATGATATCTATATTTTTGATATGAAATCTAAAAATAAGTTTTGTTAATTACAAAAACAATGAATAAGGTCATCAAAATAAGTTTTTCTAAGTATATGAAGTATATATGTATATAGATGAAATCTAAATACATTAAACTATGTAAACTTGTTTTGATTCTATCTATTCAAGAAAATCATATATATATTATTCGAAATCTAAAAACCGGTTAAATTGAAAACCAAACATATTAAACTTGTGTGCGTGTGTGAACTTGAGCATATTAACACTAGTCTGTCTTTACACAAGATCTAAACAAATCGAAATCTTCTTGTCAAACATCTCAAAGACGACCGATCCAAACACAATCAAAGAGCTTGACTCCAACCGAGTGCTAGATGCGATCTGGATGCGCGAGCTCTTGAATCTATATGAGTTAGCTCCAAAACTCCTTTATTAAAGCTAAACACCTACTAATATCTTGATCAATAACTTTAGCTATATAAATACAAGGTTATTGGTAAACTAACCTTCATAAATTAGTCATCATCAAAACTAAGGTGAAAAGCCTCTGGGCTAACATATAGCATGAATATGTTTCTTTGAAGAATTTTTCTTAGAAAACATGGCCACTAATTTAGCCTTATCAAACTCATATTTCTTTAAAACATTTCCCAATGTGTTGATTTAGTTTTTAAAATAGTAATTTTATTTTCATCAATCATGGGAAACTTTGCTTTACATGAAATCTTGTATGCATCAAAATCTTTTTGTGTAGATAAAAGAGTGGAGATAAATCATCTTTTTCTTTAGAAAGAATGATTATTTTTATTTCGAAGAACTTCATTTTCCTTTTCATTTTTAGATATTTCTTCTTTAGAAAATCATAATTATTTGAAAGTTCTACAAATGCATCTCCTAATTCATCTATAGTTAAATTACAATCATCAAGGGACGTTTCGAAGTTACCTAAGGCGTGTTATCATTTGTCATGAAACAACACGTTTGTTGTGTTCACCTCCTCTTTAGATTCACTGTTTGAATCCCATGTAACTTTTAGAGCTTTCTTCTTAAATGGCTTCTTTGGCTTGTTT